>WOXC01010628.1:0-257500 GCA_011680675.1 Gymnobelideus leadbeateri
CCAAGGATTAACTACCCGGCAAAACTGAGCATAATCTTTCAAGCAAGGAGATGGACGTTTAATGAAGTAAGGGACTTCCAGACTTTCCTAATGAAAAAGCCAGAGCTCAATGGAAAATTTGATCTCCAATTACAAGACTCCAGAAGAACATAAAAAGGTAAACAAGGGTAACATAGACTCACACATGCAGAAGTGCACACACACACACCCACAAACACAAGCTCATTACCTGGGATGCAACAAGGGCAAAATGTTCACATCCCTATATGTGGAGCTGATAACTGTCAATATTTGAAATCTCTATGATTGTCATGACCTGCAAAAGGGTTATACTTAGAGGGTGTGGGTATGAATGCACTAACATGGAGTCTAAAGAAAAAAAAAAGACTATTAAGGGGATCAATGGTACTGTAATGGGAAAAAGGAAAGGATGAGCTAGGAAAAGGTAAAATATGCCATCTGAAGAGGCATCAAAACACACTATAGAAGAAGGGAAAGTAAGAGGGAGAAGAACATCATTTAAACACTATTCTCACTGGTTCTGGTTCAAAGAAGGATCAAATTAATCAGTGAAGTTTAAGAATCTAACATGAATAGACACATAAATTCATTAAATAGAGGAATTGGAGGGAGGGAGAGGAGCACTGTTTGAAATTTACTCTCATTGGTTTGGAATCAAACGGGGAGTAATTTATTCTGATAAGTATAAAAATTTATTGTGTATCCTGTAGATAGTGAGAAGGTAAGGGGGGGTGAAAAGGAGAGACTAAAGGGAGGGATTACTAAGGAGAAGAAATAGTAGTAAGGGAGGGCAGTGAGAAGGGGGTCACTGGGTGGGAACACTGAGGGAGGGTAGTCAAAAGGGAAAACTTCAAGGAGGGGAAGGGAGAAGGAAAAGAAACAAAAACACAAACAGAAGGGATAGGATGGAGGGGAAGAACAGATAGTCATTATTACTGTGAATGTGAATGGGATGAACTCTCCCATAAAACAGAGGTGGATAGCAGAATGGATTAAAAACCATAATCCTACAATATGCTGTCTACAAGAAACACATTTGAAACAAAGGGATACCCATAGGGTAAGGGTAAAAGGTTGGAGTAGAATTTATTATGCCTCAGCTAAAGTTAAAAAAGTAGGGGTAGCAATACTTATCTCAGATAAAGGAAAAGCAAAATGATAGATCTAATTAAAGAGATAAGGAAGGAAACTATATCCTGAGAGGCACCATCAAGAATGAAGCAATATCACTACTTAATATATATGCACCAAGTGGTATAGCATCTAAATTCCTAGAGGAGAAGTTAAAGGAATTAGAGGAAGAAATAGATAGCAAAACTATACTAGTGGGGGACCTTAATCTCCCCCTCTCTGAACTCGATAAATCTAACCTCAAAATAAACAAGAAAGAAGTTAAGGAGGTGAATAGAATCTTTGAGGAGTGGAGGGAATCATATGACAAGAGTTCACATATATGTAACACTTTATATATTATTTTTCATGCTTCATAATAGCCCTGAGGGATAGGTACTAGTGTTATTCTTTTAACAACTTTGCAAGTGGGAAAACTGAGGCTCAGAGAAGTTAAGAGACTTGCTAAAGGTCACAGTCAGAGCCAGAATTTTAGACTTCTACCAGTCTAATACTCTATCTACTATATCCCAGTGAACAAATGCCATCATTTCACATTTGGTTACTTAGGAAGGTTCTCCTAATCTTTCAAATAAAGAAAAGTACCTTGACTATTCAGAATGATACAGAAATTCAGAATTCTATCCCATTTCTTCCATGGACATTGTCTTTGTTAGAGCCTCTCAGGCTAGAAAGCAAGGAAATGTCTTTGACTCTTCCTTCCCCTTTATCTCCAGTAGCAAATCTGTAACCAAGTACTTTCCTTTATTTCTTCAGAATAGCTCTCAGATTCACATTTTTCACTGCATTCATGCTCTTACCAACCTAGTCCAGGCCTCATCATCTCTCATGTAGAGTATTTCAACAACCTTTTAATTGGTCTCTTGACCTTCATTCTTCCCACTGTGTCCAAACCTCATTTGCTGTTGCTGGGCCAACAAAGCCCTTCTTTCAAATCAGACCAATTGGTTCAGGCTATTTACCCCCACTTAGAATACTCTTCTCCTTTCCCTTTTCCTTTCTAAATCCTACTCATCCTTCAAGACTCGGTTCTATTCCCAACAGCAACATGAGGCATTGCCCAACCCCTCTTGTCATAAAGGCCTAATTCATTCTCTTCAATCTTTTTACATTTATTCCATGCCACATAATTTAGGATTTAACTCATCGCATGATATTTTGAGGATAGAAGCTCTGATTCTGCCAACTTAATTGCCCTCCCTAAGGTCAAGACTACGAATTTCTTTCTTCTCCTCTATCATGTGGAGCGGGGTAGGGTGCTGATTGATTGAATTGCTGTTGTTATTCTATCATTTCATTCATGTCTGACTCTTTATGACCCTATTTTGGGTTTTCTTGGCAAAAAATACTAGAGTGTTTTGCTATTTCCTTCTCCAGCTCACTTTACAGATAAGGAAATTGAGGCAAACAGGATTAAGTGACTTGCCCTGGATCACACAGCTGAAATGTGTTTGAGGCCAAATTTGAACTCAGGTCTTCCTTACCCTTGCCCCAGAGCTCCACCCACTAGGCCATGTAGCTGCCCCAGATTGATTGAATTACCAATGTAAAAAAATATGCTAATTTCCACCATGCCTTAAAGGCCAACTTATGGCAGTTCTGACTCTATACAGAAAAAAAGATTATAAACTAAGGAAGAGAAGCACAGTTACTAGTGTGTTTGCATGTGGCAGGGAGAGAGTAACTTTTTGCATACTGCTTAAATACCTGCATGAATCCATGATATGATGATTCAGGCATGCCCTGAAAATGATAAAGACTTGAAGCCATCCCTGCCTTCCTCTCCCTAGTCAGTCAACAAGGATTTTTCAAATGGTTACTAATGTCAAGCACTAGGCTAATCACTAGGGATTCAGATAAAGGAAAGAACATGATCCCCATTCTCTAGCATTTAATTTCTAATGGGGGAGGCAACAAGCAAATAACTATGACTATATAAGATATGTACAGAGTAGACAGAAGGCAATCAGAGAAAATTGCTAAGGCAGGGTAACAGGGGACCAGAAATGGCCTCCTGCAGAAGATGGAATGTAAGCTGGGTCTTGAAGGAAGTCAGAGAATTCAAGGAGGAGTAAAGAAGAATCCAGCAAGGGGAGGACAGTCAGTGTAAAAACAGTCAATAGGGGGTATGTTATATAGGAAGAACAGCAAGAAGACTAGCGTAGATGGAACATAGGCCATGTTCTCTAATACGTGTGCATACACCCAGTATGTTGGGGGCTTCCTTGATTATTCTTAAAATAACAAGTATACCAGAGGAACCCACTTATTGTCCATCAGTTAGCCTTTGCTCTTGCCACATAACCAGCCAATTTTATTTATCTCTCACACATTTCTTTACTCTTTTACTTCTCTTTTCTTTCATGATCGTCTTGTTTATAATGTGAGATGTAATTTAAATAATAAGACTACAATACTTTCCCATGGTCTTCACCTACATTTGATGATTTAGACAGGAAGCCTCTAAGGTGATCAGATCCCAAATAAGGAAGTCATGTAATGTAATGGAAAAAGTAGTATATTTGGATCAAAAATATAACAGGTATTTAGTAAAAGCCTACTATGTGCCCAGCATTGATGATGCAAACACAAAACCAAAACCATTTCCTGTCTCCAAGGAGGCATGCTCTTCCTCATCACATCTGACTCCTAAAATTCTTGGTTTCCTTCAAGTCTCAGTTAAAAGTTTACCCTCTGAAGAAGCTTTCCCCAGTCTCCCTTAATTCTAGTGCCTCCCTCCCTCTGATAATACCTCCAATTTATTTTATCTAATACCTTGTTTGGGCAGCTCAGTGGCACAGTGGATAGAGTGCCAAAATTGAAATTTACAGGGCTCATTTTCCTAAATTCAAATCTGGTCTCAGACACTTACTAGCTGTGTGACCCTGGGCAACTCAGTTAACCTGTTTCCCTCAGTTTCCTCATCTGTAAAATGAGCTAAAGAAGGAAATGGCAAACTACTCCAGTGTCTTTGCCAAGAAAACCCCAAAAAGGGTCATGAAGAGTCATCACAACTGAAACAACTGACCAACAGCAACAACAAATATCTTGCTTGAACATGTCACCTCCCCAGTTAGACTGTGAGCTCCTTGAGGACAGGAGCTATTATTTACCTTTCTTTGTTTTCCCATGACTGAGCAAATAGTATCTCTTAATAAATGCTTCTTGATTTGACTTAGCATCTGATGGGAAAAGACAGCATGAGCATCTTTAGCAAGAGGAGGCAAAAAGTATTTATTAAGTGCCTACTGTGTGCCAGGTACTGTGATGAGTACTTTGTAAATATTATCACATTTGATCTTCACAACAACCCTGGGGAGCAAGTGCTGTTATTATCTCCACTTTATAGTCAAGGAAAGTGAGACAGACAGAAGTTAAGTAACACAGCTAGTAAATGTCTGAGACCAGATTTGAACTCAGGTTTTCCTGAGATCAGGCCCAGTACTCTACCTATTGTATCACTGTACCACCAATACACACACACACACACACACACACACACACACACACACACACACAGGAGCTATGACATGATTTGTGGGATGAGGTAATAGCAGCTAGGGTGATCAGGAAAGGCCTTACATAAAAGATGACACGAGCTGAGACTTAAAGCAAAGGAGGGAGTTGGAAGGATGGAGGTGAGAAGGGAATGCATACTAGGCATGAGGGGGAGGTATTGCAAAGGAGAGGAAGATGGAGAGCCATATGTGCCAAAGAGCAGAAAGGCCATTTAGACTGAACGGAAGTGTGCATGGGGCAAAGGGGCTGGGGGGAAGGGGAGAGTAATGTATAACAAAGCTTTAAAAGTAGTTTGGGGCCAGGTTGTGAAGTGCTTAAATACAAAAGAGAAGAGTTTATCATTGATCCAGAAGGTAACAGTGCACTACTAGAAACTACTAAAAAAAGAGTTACAGGGCCAGAACTGCCCTTTAGGGAAATCATTTTGGTGACTCTGTCAAGAAAAAAGTGGAGAGGGAAAAGACCTAAGACAGGGCAAGCAATTTAATGGCGATGACAATGACCAGGCAAAAGGTGATTGGAGTTTGAATGCAGGTGATGGTTGTATTAGGGAAGAGAAGGGAAGAATGAAACTTGTTATGGAGAAAGAAAAGGCAAGATATGACAACTGATTATTGATATATGGGGTCAGGGAGTATAAAACGCAGATGAGAACACTGAGATCACAAATTAGGGTGATGGGGTAGATGGTAACAACTTGTCAAGAAATACATAAGTTCAAAAGAGGGGTGTTTAGGGTAAGGGAGGGGGAGAAAGATAACCAGTTCAAGTTGGGACGTATTATGGATGAGAAGACTATAGGACCTCCATTTCGAAATTCCCAGTAAGCAGGTGGTGGAAAGGTCAAGTTCAGGAAAGAGACTAGGGCTAGAAATACAGATCTGGCAGCCATTGGCATGGAGGTAATGATTAATTGAGGAGGTCATCAATAGGCAATAGAAAAAGAAGAGAAGAGGGTCCAGAACAAAGCCCCACAGTATACCTACTTTTAGAGGGCATGTTTTAGAGAATGATCTATCACAGGCTACTGAGAAAGAGTGGTCAAAAGTAGGAGGGAAAACAAGGGATAGTAATGTCATGAAAACATAACACAACAAAAACAAGGAGAGAATATCCAAGTGGAAAAGGTGATAAAGAATTCCAAAGGCTGAAGGATGAGGACTGACAAATGGCTGTCAGATTTAGCAGTTAAGAGATCACTGGTGATTTTGGAAAGAGTGGTTTCAGTTGAGGAATAAAATTGGAAGCCAGATTTCTAAGGGTTTGGAAGAAAGTGAAGAGAGGAAGTGAAAGAAATGAGCATAGACAACTTGTTCAAGGAGATTAACTAAGAAGGGGAAGAAAGATATACATGGATAGTCTGAGGGAATGGAAGGATCTACTGGGTCTATTTTTAAAGGTGGAGGAGACTAGAATATGTTTCTAGAAAGCAAGAAAAGAATCATATATAGGGATCAGAGAAATAGGGTATAATAGAGGTAGGCAACTTGCTAGAGAAGACAGGAGAATGGGAAAACTATAGCATCTACCTCAAAGTATTGGAGCAAGGCTCAAAATGAGATAACACATATAAAATGCCTTTCAAACACTATAGTGATATATAAATTCAAGTTTTATTATTAGTTAGTCATCTTGTTTACTCTTTCTGAAGACTTTTCAGTCACGACCAAAAGAAGGAAGAAGGTTCACACAAATTTCTTTGAAACCGTAGCCAAGTGTCAGGAAACTGGTTGCCAGGCAGACTATTATTTCAGCATCACTGGAGCTGTGAATGATAAGCTTCCTACTAAGACCTAATTTCCCATTGACTCACTTGAAAAAAAGCTCAATTGCTGTAGGATGATTTTCTAAGCCTCAGTAATTATTCCAGGTTAAAAAGTAAATTCTTTAAGTAGCATATGCTAACCTTTTTCAGTGAATGTTTCCATCAAGCCTCAATTATCTTTCCCTTTGGTATAATAGAATTTTAATAACCCTTTACATTTACATATGAGATAATTAAGATAATTATACTATAATATTTTAATGTTATGGATTATATTGCATAAAAAAGATTCACAGGCTTTCAGAGTTGGAAGAGACCTTAAGGTTCATCTGGTCTACGTACAGAACAAAAGAGCATTGAATATAGAATCAGATGGCCTGATTTCATATATTGGCTTTGCCCAGTCTTCCCTCTGTTGGTGATCTTCAATTTATCCTATACATATTTATACATAGCTGTTTGTGTGTTGTCTCCCACACTAAATTGTGAATTCCACTTGAGAGTCCAGACTGTATGATTTTGTTTTTCAGTGAATTTGGGGGGTTTTGTTGTTATGTTTTGTTTTCATTTTGCCTTGATTTCCATTCCCCCACTTTTAACTCAATGGCTAGCACAAAATAGGAACTCAGATGTTTGTTGACTGACAACCTCTCCAGACCAGCTTCTTCATCTATAAAATGGGTGGGTGGACTGAACAATCTCAAAAATGATTTTCTTATCAGCATCTATAATCCTAATCTTATAATCTTTATCAAATCCCAACTGACCAGAAATCTTCTCTACGACATTCCCATCAAAGAGCCATCCAACCTTTGCTTAAGGATCTCCATTGAAAAGGAACCCTGAGACACTCTTTCCTGCTGTGGGATATATTGTGCTAATTGTGAAAAAAGTTTTTCTTTATATTAAAACTAAATTAGCCTAACTTCTACCAAATGATCCTAGTTCTGCCCTTTCCAAACTAACAGGACAAGTCTAATCTTCCTTCTATTTGTAACACTGCAAATATTTGAAGTTAGTCTCTATAAAATGTTCTCTTTCAGATTTATTCCAATACAAGCTACCTTGACTTCTTACAGCAATCCATCTTCTTATGGCACAGTCTCATTTTCCTCCTCACCATTCTGGTCCCCCTTCTCTGCATTGTCTCCAGTTTGTCAATGCTCCCCTTAAAAATGGAATGCCCAAAAGTGAATAACGTACTTCCAATGCAGCCTGGATATCATAAGGACCTATGGACCAACTACTATACTTCTAATGTATCTAAGATCATATTACCTCTCCTTTCCTTTTCTTTCCTTTATTGGGGGAGCCTGCCATTTTTTGGTCCACTAAAAACCGCAGATCTTTTTCATACGAATAGTTGTGATCTCATCTTTACTATGCTTGTGAAGCATTTTTTTTAACCTGAGTGAAGGTCTTTACATTCATCAAGATTTAAATTTCTTTTTATTAGCTTGAGCCTTTCATTCTAGCCTATCAGGGAGTCTGGGGACACTGGCTCTGTCATCCAGGGTCTTAGCTATCCCTCCTTGTGTTCTATAAACCACATATTTGATAAGGTTGCTATTTAGACTTTCCCCTTTTATGATGACAAAGTATTTTTATGTACAACTAGATCTCGATTAGTGTGAATAATGAACCTTGTGAAGTGGTTTTATTATTTGAATTCATACTGGGGCTTTGAATTCATTGAATTTGAATTCATTCCATTGGACTGGAACTAATTACCGTATTAATTTCAAATAGTGCAAAGTTGAATACATGTGACCACTTAAATTATTTGAACTAATTGGGACCAGCTATAAATCATTCCATTTCATTCTCTCAATTACCCTGTGTGGCACTGAATTAGCCCCACCCCTGGTACAAATTTGAATTAGTGCCATTTCTCTGCATTTATAGGATTTTTTTCCTTAAAATGAAAGAACTCATCAAGTTCTGCTATCTAGGCTTAAAATGAGCTAATTATTGTAATTCAGTGTTACACTGAAGAGGGCTGACAATGGGATTTCTAGAACTACTAAAATATAAAGGTATATTATAGGTTATTCTGAAAACAGCAGATAGGGAGGCAGAGAAGAAAAAGTATTTTGACTATTTAAGTAAAATTCATGGATAAAAGGAAGTCTCCAAACCTGATAAGCTTGAGGAAGTAGGTTCAGAATACCACATGAATTTCATTAGGCAAATAAAGTGCTCCTCACTGGCTTTACCATACACTATGTCTCAGAGCCATTCATCAACACTGACCTAGTAGACTCAATTCCTTGAAACAATGATATAAAACTCAGTTCTTTGGCAGTTCAAAAGATCTGTAATTTTATCCATCTGGGGCATTTGTCTACCAATGAAAGTTATATGTCTTATACACTTTAGTAGGCAGTTTCATGAGTTATTATGGCCTAATATTTCCATTGTCCAAGGACTATTATAATCATAAACTAATCTAAATATGAGGTAGGCTGGTCCTCACATAAGAGTTCCTCAGTTGACCCTTCCCAGCTTGGTTGTTTCTAATGCCCTAGCATACACTCCAAGAACCCAGAGTGACTTCCACAATACATTGGGCACTGAAGTAGGATGTTAGAAGAGGAATATACAAGAAAAAATGGAATCAGAAAAGGATTCAATCAGTCAACATTTATTAAGGACTTACTATGTGCCAGATATTATAATAAAGACTAGGGATACAGAAAAAAAGTAAAAGAATAGTCCCTACTTCAAGGAGTTTATAGTCTAATGAGGAAGATACATTATGTAAATCAAGTTACACACAAGATATATACGGATGATATGAAAGGTCATATTAGAGGGAAAGGCTATTTTAACTTGAAAGACAAAGGCAGGGTGGATTTGAACTGAGTCTTAGGGGCAACTGAGGATTCCAAGGGGCAGAGGTGAGGAGGTAGATTTATTTCTAGACAAGAAGCATAGCTGAGAACCCATTTGTTGGATTTCGGGGCCAGGAATTCCAAGAGGTAGAAGTGAGGAGGAAAAGTTCTTTTTTCCAGACTAGAAACACAATTGAGAACCCACTTGTTGGATTTCAGGGCATTTAATGGGACAATCACACACTACTGTCCTTTAACAACAAGATACCTAGTTGTAGAGGAAAATAACCATTAAATTAGTGTGCCTTATCTAAACTACAAGGGAAAAACAGTCTTCTCCTGCAATTTTCCACAGCCTAATACCCCAATACTTTGAGACACAGCAGTGGTTCCACAGCCTAATAAGCAAAGAAAATACAAGCCCTCATTAAGAAATATGTACTCAGAACTAATCTCAGTAGCCAAACATCTCTGTGGGCAGAAGTTGGATCCAAGGGAAAAGAGCTTAGTGTAGGCATCATTTAATTATGGTAATCATCTCTGCCTTGGCTTCAGCTTTGCACCTTGCAATTTTCTGATATAATAAAACCATACCTAATATTTATTTTGACTCCACTCCTTTCTAACTGGTTGAGATAAAAGCTGGCTGACTATAGACCCCAAAATGGTTTGCAAAATGTGTTATCTATATGAAGTAGTATTCCTAAAGTCCAAATTTGCCATGAGATGAATTAAACAGGCATTTAATTACTTCCCACCAACATTTGAGGGATGTGGGATTTCAACACTATGGGTCCTCCTGCCAACACCATGGATCATAGCCACTGGACACCTCAGTAAATGGCTTTGTGAGTGGTCATAGCAAAAATCACTGACTATCTATTGTGATGATAGACTTCTCTGGGCTTTAGGTTGGTTGGTCCCCAGGTACAATACTTTACTGGTTCTCTATCTGATGCCTTTGTGGCTTAGAAGGACCTACCCAAATATATGTTCTGCAAGAATTCAGTGTGCTTTCTACATTATGGAAAGGCATTCAAGCAGGACTTTGGTGAAGAAGCCATGTAATTAATTGATTTTTTTTTTCATATTTAATTTGCCTCATTTTATGTGGTAACTAGCTATATGACTGATTATCTCCAAGCTTCCAGGACACTCTGGAAAGTCCATTCGAGGGGCATTTAGTAAGCACTTACTATGTACCAGGTGCTATGCTGAGTTAAAAGAATAAAATGAAGGCAAAAATAGTCCCTGTCTTCAAGGAGGAGCTAACATTCTAATGGGGAAGAAAACATGGAAATGACCATGTATATACAAGTTAGAGACAGTATAAATGGAAGGTAATCTCTGAGGGAAGGGAAAAGTAATGGGGGGAGAAAAGAGGGGAGAAAAAGGAAGAGAAATGGGCTCAACTAGGAAAGACTTTTTACAAAAGATAAGATTTGATCCAAGTCTTGAAGAAGCTAGAGCCAGAGGTGAGGAGATAAAGCATTTCAGGCACAGATGACAGCCAGAAACAAAAAGACACAGAAGATGGAGTAACTAGCATCAAAACAGACAAAAACAGTCCTTTGGCAATAGCTAAGTGGACCAACAATTACTACATACCTGAAAGTTTCCCTAGCATGTTGGTCCTTCATTTCTCACCAGGCTGTACTCCAGACTTCTCTCCCATTATATTGTGAGCTCCTTAAGGGAAGAAACCACATATATGCCTTTCTTTGCATCCTTAGCACTTAGCATGGTTCCTAGTATACAGTAAGAGCTTATAAATGTTTGTTAACTAACTGACTATACCTAGCAGGATATATGTTATAGAAAAGTGATGGTAAGGTGCCATTACAGAACTGAGAAGTACTTCAGAAATCATCTAAATCAATTCTGTCATATTACAGGGACCCAGAGAAATGATGAGTCAATTAGAGTGACATAGCCAAGTGGTTATTAACTACCATCTAAGTGCAAGGCACTGTGCTAAGCACTGGGGATACAAAAAAAAAGGCCAAAGACAGTCCCTACCCTTTGAAGAGTTCCCAGTCTATTAGGGGAGACAAGATGTAAACAATTATGTCCAAATAAACTATATACAGGATAAATTGAAAAATAATTAAAAGAAGGAAGGCACTAGAATTAGGAATTAGGAAAAGGCTTCCTGGAGAAAGAAGGGATTTTAGTAGAGATTTGGAAGAAGCCAGGAGGTAGAGGTGAGAAGGGAGAGGGTTCCAGTCATGAAAATGCCCAGAGTAGCGAGATAAAATGTCTTGTTAGGGCAACAACAAGGAGGACATTACTGGATCACAAAGTATGTGGAGGTAAGGTAAGATGTAAGAAGACTAGAAAGATCTGGTGGAGGCCAAGATAGATCATGAAAGTTTTAAATGCCAGAGAATGTAATATTTGATCCTGGAAATGATAGGGAGTCACTGGAGTTTAGTAAAAGGGCTAGGAGACAAAGAACAGAAAGCTGGAGTAAAGCTGGCAATATACCAATAAACCTCACCAGTTAAAGCACCAGCCTTTTGAGGTAAAGTCTCTAGAAGTTGTCAGTACTTTGAATTGAACTGAATCAAAGGAAAATTGTACATGTAAACCTAGAAATCGCTAAACAGGATTTGGGGTTGTAAGATAGTCCCATCAGGGCAGAGTAGTTCAACCTAGGCACACAGTCAGCAATTTGGGTAATTGCCAACAGGTAAAGGAGGAGGCTGTAATGGTAACGGAAATTTGAAAATCTTCCCTGCTCCTTAATAGGCCAAATGTAATCACATGGAGCCTGTTGTGGAAGGAGCTTGCTGAACAAGTGGAGCAGGAAGGGTGGAGCAGAGCCCAGAGGAAACTGGGAGTCAGAGCAGTTAGTGCGGAGGGAGAGAGCAGATGCAGACAAGGAGACAGCAGGGCTTTGAGTGTTACTCTGTGGAAAGGTCTGAGCAGGTGGAAGGCTTTGGGACAGTGTTACTCTCTACCATTTTACTGTATATAGATTTCTTTGTTGTTGTGATGAATCCAGGTTTCTGGTGTTGGGATTTGGCTTTCTGGTTTCTGAATAAATGTTTTGCTTCTGTCTTCTATATGGAGAGTCAGTTATATTTTGTGATTCAGAACCACACCAGCAAATTCATAGTTGAATCAGTACTGTGAATATTGCCTTGGCAATACAGATGCCTATTGAGGATATCTGGTTAGCTACCCATTAGTTTTGGATAACTATAAGAAATAAACATAAGGCAGATAATTCACTCACCAATGCTTTCTTATGTAATATATGTATACACATAAACATATATATGCATATGTATGTGTTGTATGTATATGTGCATGCTATATATCTATATGGATGTGTGTTTGTAACTTGTATACCAAACTACTATAAGTAGAGTTTGAAGCTGAGGAAGTTTCCTGTTGTTATTATATATTACAGACATAGATTGTTTATGTAAACATGTTTTTATATGACATGCTATTATCATATATAATATGTAAATATATTATATGCAGAATATATAATTAATTTCTCAATCTCTAACCTCTACTTACAACACCTTGGTACACTAGTTAGGCATCCTTGTCACTTTTCTTTTTGAGCAGATCTGTGATTTTATTGGTGTAAGGAACTTCCTTTGTCACTTCAGACCTACCCTTTCCTATAATTTATAGTCTTAAAGAGTTGCTTCAAGGAAGTGAGAAGTGACTTGTCCAGGATCACATACAGTTAGGACTCAAATTTGTCCTTCTGGGGAGGCTAGGTGGCACAGTGAGTAAAGTGCTGGCCCTGGAGTCAGGAGGACCCGAGTTTGGTTCTGGCCTCAGACACTTAACACACACACACACACACACACACACACACACACACACACACACACACTGTCCTTCTGTCACCAATGGATAGTTAGTTCTCTATCCTATCCTCATCATTGACTATAATTGTTATAAACAGTGATGAACTAAACCTTTCATCTTTGGAGATATTCCAGTTTTATTCGGGATTTTTTTCAACTGCTAACTAATTACAGTCTACTTCAGTACCTCTTAATCACCACCCTTTCAGAAGAATTCCCCAGATCCAGCATGCTCTCTCTAGCTAAGTACTTTCTCAAGGTGACTGATAGGTGCTTGCTATCTACATCATGACTTCATTTCCATTGACTCAAAACCCATCATTACTGTGAACTGTTTCTCTAGTTTTAAGTCTGCCCATGAACGGCTATTGCCAGAGGCTTCTTAAAGGGTCAAAAACTTTCTATTATTTGGGAAGGAGTAGCTTTGAGTGGAGGAAAGTCTTTTCAATAATAGAGGATACCATGACACCGAGAGAAAATTCGACATTTAAAAAATCAAACTTCAGAAATGTCACCATAGTACAGCCCAAACAATTATAAAATAAGCCAGTGTACAAAGAAGTATTGACAATACAGTATAGATGATAAATTTAAAAGAGTTGAGATCAATGGGAGATTGTAATCATAAAAGATTGTAATCATAAAAATCAATCATAAAAGACTGTTATAACAAAACAAAAAATTTACTGTAACAAAAATACATTTTCTATCTTTTAGGAAAATGGTTTGTTCCTTTCATTTAAAATCTCCTCATTTTAGGAAAAGACAGTAATCTGGATAAGTGCCTAGAGTCTCTTCTAATGTATATCTGTATGCTTAATTCTAAACTGGAGTTCTTTCAAAGTATTAAAATTCCAAGAAATCAAAGAATCACAAGATTGGGAGGACCTCAGAGACCTTCCATTCCAGCAGATTTCCTTCCATATCCAACAAGTGGTCATCTATCTTTTTGTTTTTTCCTTCCTTTCCTTCCTTTCCTTCCATATCCAACAAGTGGTCATCTATCTTTTTGTTTTTGTTTTTGTTTTTTGTAGACTTCAAATAAGAGAGAATTCCCATGTGAACATTTTTCTCTCAAAAAAATTGCTGCTTCCTAAGAGCCCACTTAAATAATTAATTTTCCCAGGGAATTATTTTTCAGAATTATAGTTGTTATAACTCAGTAGGGGTAATTCATTACCTTATCATCAACAGTGGACATGCCATAAAACACAATTCAGAGGAGAGACATCTTGTCAGTGATATTCAGTTTGTTGTCTCGTCAGCAATATTGTGTACAGTAATTAAAATTTTATCATGACAACATTTCAGCCCTATTGCTCTATGCATAATTCATATTTAACACTTCAAAGACCAACCATACATATATTAGACTAATGAGAGTAAGATATACCACTAACTTTTTTACAGCATGCAAACAAGAATTCTCTAATTCCCCAGGGGTGGGGATAACATAAGTCAAAATGGTGGCATGGGATACTGGATAGAATGTTGGACTTTAAGTCACAAAGGTCCTGGTTTAATTACCACATCAGATATTTATCGGCTGTGAGACCCAGGTAAGTCAAGTCATTTAACCACTTAGGTCTTGGTTTCCTCACCTGCAAAACTAAATGAACTGAGGACCATTCTACCACTTTAGTATAGCCTCAAACACTCACTCACTATGTGACCCTGCACAAGTTACTTAACATTAGTTTGCCTCAACTGTTAAGTGGGGGATAAAAATAGCACCTACCACACTGGGTTGTTTTAAGGTTCAAATGGTATTATATTCATGAAGTCCTTGGCAGAATGCCTGGCACATAGTAGGTGCTATATAAATGCTTGTTCCTTTTGCTTCCTTTCCTTCCTTCCATATCTCAAGGTTGTCATAAGATAAAATGAAGTAATATTTGTAAAGCACTTTGCTAACCTTAAGGCATTATGTAAATACTAATTATTATTGTTATGGGAGGATGATAAGATCATATATTTAGAGTTGAATAGGATCTTAGAGGTCATTAGATCTAATCCCTTCCTTCTATAGACAAAGAAACTGAGGTCCACTGAGGTTAAATCATTTGGTCAGGGTCACACAGCCAGTGTCTGAAACAATCTGCATTTGTTGAGAGAATATTTACATTGTCAAGACCTCAATTCTATTTGAGTATACAAACAGGAATTCATATTTAAAGGGACCTTAGAGATTTATCTAAATGCCTAATGAATGAGTAAACTCCCTGACATTATACCCTGACAAGTGGTAATTTACCTTCCACTTCAAGATCTCCTGTGATGTAAAATTCACTAGACTTCAAGGAAACTCACTCCATTTCATAAAGTTTTAATTATTAAGAAATCCCCTCTACATCCATCAGTTGGGGAATGACTGAACAAGTTGTGCAAACAAGATGGAATAGAATACTATTATGCTATAGAAATGATAAGCAAGAGTATTTCAGAAAAACCTGGAAAGATTTACATGAACAGATGCAAAGTGAAGTGAGTAGAACTAGGAGAACATCATACACAGTAACAGCAACATTGTGTGATGATCAACTATAAATGACTTAGCTCTTCTCAGCAATACAATGATCCAAGACAATTCCAAAGTACTCATGATAAAAAATGCTATCCACCTCCAGAAAAAAAAAAAAATCTGATGGAGTCTGAATGCAGATCAAAGCAAACTGTTTTTCACTTTCTTTTTCTCAAAGTGGGTTTTTTGTTTGTTTGTTTTTGGTCTGCGTTTTCTTTCACAATATGATTAATATAGAAATATGTTTTTATGATTGAACATATATAACCTATATCAAATTGCTTACTGTCTCAGGGAGTGGAAAGGGGAGGGAGGAAAAGAATTTGTAACTTAAATATTTTAAATGAATATTAAAATTGTTTTTATATGCAATTAGGAAAAAATAAAATATTATTTTAAATTTTTTAAAAAGAAATTATCTCTTCTATCTGAATGAAATCTTCCTCACTTATTCCCAGTGATTCATGTTCTGCCTCCTAGAGACACATACATAAAGTGCACAATATACTACTGGCTGTCTTGCCCAAGACAATCAGACAGATGTTCAAAGATAGAGACTCGCTTCCCATAAGTTTATTCTTCTTCAGGTTAAAAATCCCCAGTTCCTTTAACTATTCCTCTTGGGGATATTTAGCCTGAAGAAGAGAAGACATGATAGCTGCCATCAAGTATTTGAAGGGCTGTCATGTGGAAAAGGGATTCTACTTATTCTACTCAGCCCTAGGGAGCAGACCTAGTAGCAATGGGCAGAAGTAACAGAGGTAAGTTTAGACCTGATATCAGAAAAAGACTTCCTAACAGAGTTATCCAGGAGTAGAATGAGCCACCTTGGAAGGTCTTTGAGCAAAAGCTGGATGACCATCTCTTGCAAGTGTCTCTTGCACATGTTGCCAATGGGATTCTTTTTTTCAGATAGGACTGAACCAGATGGCCTCTGATATCCTTTCTATTTCTAAAATTCAGTGATTCATATGACATGGTCTCAAGGTTCCACACCAGTTTGTTCATCCTCCTTTGTGGAACTCTAGTTTGTTACTGTCTTTATCAAAATGTAGAACCCAGAACAAAGCACAAGGAATAATTCAGATAATGTTCAGTCTATAGTGAGATCATCACCTCCCTTCTCCTAGACCCTACATATCTATTCATTTAATTCAAAAGCCATCCATTAGCCTTTTTCCCTCCATTGTATCAATAAATATTTTCCAGTAGCTATGTCAGTTTTTTTAAATCATATACATAATTTTTAAAGAGGATTAAAGAGGACAGGCAAAAATTAAAGACTACTGATGATTGAAATTGATAGGAGACATGAATGGAGGTGATATTTGAGATCAGGGGTCTCAAATAACATTATATAGTCACATTCTCCAATCATTTAGATAATTCTGTCTAAAAAACATTCTGACCTGACAAGCACATTCTTGGTTAAAAGTTAACAAGATCAGATTCCAGCACTCTTTATAAAAATAGAGATTTGAAATATCAACTCATTAATGTAATGGGGGAAAGAAAGCTAGGATACTGCAATACAAAAGAATCATTACAGCTGGGATGGGTCTTAGAGATCAAGTGGGCCAGTACCCTCATTTAATACTTGAGGAAAATAAGGCCCAGAGAGGGGCAATGACTTCCCTAAGATCACACAGTTGGTTAGTTGTAGAATCAGGCTAAAGCTCATGTCTCCTGATTCTAAGGTCAATACTCTTCACACTACATCACTATGGAAAATGATAATCACAGCACCTATTATGTAGCCTTTTAAGGTTCACAAACAGCTTTCCTAATAATACTGTAAGGTATTCTGCTCATATCACAAATTCAGAAACTGAAGCCCAGAGGATTGCTCTCGGTTATTTAACTATGGCATCTAGGAGTCACAGTAGACAGAGCCCTAAACCTGGGATCAGGAAGACCTGAGTTCAAATTCTACTTCAGATACTTGCTAGCTCTGTACAAGTCCCTTGACATCTATCTGTTTCATTTTCTTCATTAGCAAAATGCAGATAACAATAGCAGCTACCTCACAGGATTCTCTTGAAAATAAAATATTTGTAAAGTGCTTTGCAAACTGAAGCGCTATATAAATGTGAGTTGTTATTATGATTATTATTTTTTTTTTGCTTTTTGGAGGGCACACGGCTAGGATATTTTTGTATGTGTGTGTTAAGTGTCTGAGGCCGGACCTGAGCCCAGGTCCTTCTGACTCCAGGGCCGGCGCTTTACTCACTGTGCCACCTAGCCACCCCTGTGAGTTGTTATTATTAACAAGTTGCAACTTAATAAGTTATAACACCAAGACTCAAACCCTGACTTCCCTATTCCCTATTCCCAGTCCACTGATTTTAGGATTTAGAACTAGAAGAGAACACTTAGAATAAGCTCCTCCCTTTATAGATGAGGAAACAGGTTTTGAGAAGGGAATTGGTTTGTAGATGATCACACAGGTACTAGGAGGAAGAAGCACAATTCAAGGTTGACAAAAAAAAAACCTACCTCATATAACTAGGAACAAAGGCCCATGGAGGCCCTTAAAAATCACCTTTCTAAGCTCCAGCATACTTCTTGTTGAAGGCAGTTATGGTCATATTTTCAGTTGTTATCAACTTAAAGGGTCCCGGTAGGGAAGCTAATGTGCATAAAAATGTATGCTGAGCCAGGTTAAATGGATTTTCAGGTAAGGGAATAATATTATTAACATGATCCATAATTATCATGCAAATAAACAGTCACTGGAGGACTACAGAGGTCTGGGATGAGAGGTGAGATGGCAGCCTCTGAGCAGCCCCACACAATGGATTTACCATCTAAATAAGTAATTGCAAACAAAAAGAAAGGTCTGGGTGTGCCCCACAGACAGGTAATAAGAGGGATGAGTCCTTCAATTGTTCTTGTCCTTTGTGGAAAAGGGGCCTATAAATAGGGCCTAACATAACCTTACTCATTCCCCGAGAATACACATGGAACTCCTCTGCTTGCACATATTGGCAGAAAAATAACTGACCATTTTTGTACTCGGGCAAGGAGTGCAAACATGCCTATGGAGGTCAAACAAGGGGCAATGGGTGAGAAGTGAGCAGAGCTCACCTGGGTTGAGGGAACTGGGGAAAGGAAGCCTCCATCTGGTAGTATTTTATTATAATAATTATAATTATTATTTTGCTGCCTAGTTATCAAGCTTTATTGTTTCCAAGCTGGCTGAAGAATTATATGTGGTATCAGCATTCAATAAATTCTGGGGCCTGAGGCAGAACTCTGGTTCCTCCACCTTAGTTTAGACTCTGAATACTAGTGATAGCATTATTGTTGAAAGAAAGAGTAGTACAATGGGAAAGCACTAGACTGGAAATAAAAGCAATCTGGATTCTCATTCCAGGTTTCCTATTCCATAGCAATGCGACCTTGAGGGAACTCAATCCCTGCCATGATTTGTTTCTATATCTGTAAAATGGGTGTTGGACTAAGTGAATTATAAGGTACCCCCTCCCCCACCCAGTTCTGAAATTCAAGATGGCCATGTCCTAGACAAGAGTTTACTAACTTTAATATAGACAATCCCAAATTACAAAAGAATATGGTCAATGCCTAGGAATTTGTTATAACAACTCAATTAAATTAAACTAACACTTATTAATTACCTGTTGTTTGGCAGATATCAGGTGAGGCACTGGGGATACAAAGATGAAAATGAAGTAGGCCCTGTCCTAACAATTAGTCTAACGTTCTCTTCCAAGCCCCTAATTCCATGATTATATAGATTATATGCTGTTGTTCATCCCTTGTTTTCAAAGAGGACCAATCACATCATAATATTGGGATAAAATAATAGCTTGTAGGTGATGTCTTGATTTACATGTGAATGGGATTTGAGGCAGAGTTGCACAAAATTATCACTCTCTTTCCAGAGTCAAAGAATTCCAGTGGCAGGACAGAAGTCAGGATGACTGGCGATGGCCTGGGATACAGTGGATGTCCTTGGAATCTCTGATGTCTGACCAAGCTTTAAGTGCTCCATAGTATCTGCTTCAGCTGCCTTCATAGACATTGGAACAAGCTGTTCTCATCCACCCATTCTGCAAGGGGAAGTCTTCACATGCTTTGGGTAGACAGCCCCCTAACTCACCAACAGGTGTGAGATATGTTGGTTACCCTGAGCCTGATTTAACCCATCTGCCTGGGTGGTTTTACTGGAGTGTGGCCACTGCACATGCTACAGCTTCTTGGAGATACAGGTGAGAGCTGAGGGACAGGTGGAAACCAAAATGGCTGAGCAACCCTTAAAAGGGTTCAGCAAGCCATCATGGCATAAGTACTATTCCTACCTGAAAACCCCATATGCCCCATACACAGCAAATATGTATTTGGTATGATGTCCACTTGCTGTAAACCTCATATTCTACTTTGTGAATAGGTTTATCCATCACCATTGAATTCTATCTAAAATAGATTGGCAAAAGATAATAAAATGTATTAGTGTTGGTTGGAACTATAGAAAAACAGGCACACTGAAAACAAGGAGAATGGGAAGATAAGGGGCTGCAAAAACACTCTAAGGATGTCCTGAAGCACAACAGACCAATCAGCTTAACTCTGAACAATCTGGGATCAATACTTTTTAAGCAAAGTCTTCTGGAAGAATATAGTTTGAAGCAAAGGAGTTGCAGATAGCACAGAAAACCAAACGTCCATCAATCAGCCAACTAATGTCTATTAAGTATTTACTATATGTCAAGTACTGTGCCAATACATCTATGATGGCATGGGAAATGATCTTCCTAAGATTCTCCTTGAAATAAAATCTCATAATTTTAACAATATCCCTCCTGAGGTGCTATATGTCTGAGAGTCAAAGAATGACCAGGACTCAAAAATTAATAATGCAGGTCACCCAAAAAACAATGAAGGAAGATATGCCCAACTGGGCAGTAAACTGACAGATGTCACCCATGAGGGATTTATGCAGGAGAAGTTGTGAGCATAGGAGAACATATATAAATAGAGAAATAAAGAAGGAAGATGAATTTATTCCACAGTAAAAGCAAGGGACAACCTATGGATCACCTATGTCCTCCACTGGTATCTACACAAGATTATAGGTCATATATTTAATACTAGAAGGAAGCTTAGAGGCCATTGTGTCCAACTCCTTTATTCTACTGATGAGGAAATGGAGGCCAAAAGAGGTCAAGTGACTTGCTTAAGGTCATGAAACTAGACCTAGGGGAAAATTCCTATCATAATGAGTTAACTTCCACATTCCCATGGGGAATCCATGCAAATATATAGTCATACAATAGTCATATAAGAAGAGAAGGCATGGATGGGTTGAAATCTGCACAGAGAACCTACTTTGTGAATAGGTTTATCCATCACCACTGAATTCTATCTATGGTACCTATATCCCTATGGTCACAGACTCATCCATGGAAGGATGAAAACATCATATCAGAAAACACAGGGTGGCAAGGATTATGCAAAAGGCAAGATGGCGGAAGGCTGGACCAAATTTAAGTCAGGAAGAGATGAGTTCAAATCCTGCCTTGGTCAGATTAGCTATATAACACTGGACAAGTCACTTCATCTCTAAGAATCTCATTTTCTTCATCTGTAAAATAAAGACAACGATGCCACAGTACTTGCCCCCACAAGGGATCAGCCTAAGTATGAATAGTTTCATCACCAAAAGCTCATCAGTAGATGTCTATGAAGAAGGGGGGGTGGTTAAGGGAGGGAGATGGAAAAACTATGACATGCCAGTGGAAGGGGTTTCCACACAAATAAGATCACACATACATCAAAGAGCAATCAATCAAGAATGAACATGCATTTATTGAAACACAAATCACTACAACAGAAGATAGAATTGATGGAAAGAAGGTAGGATAGCAGACCTAAGATGGGACAATAATAGGAATGCAACTAAAGCATTTCACATTGCACCCTCAATGTCAGGTAAGCAAGAAGGAAGAGGAGAGTGCTAAAGAGGGGGTGAGGCTGGAATATGTAGGAATTCCAGTAGGGAGAATGCTACTCAAATGTCATCTTCTCCAGGAAAGGTCCTCAGCTTCTCAGAGTTGTAACAGTACCCCCAAACCTACCTAGTACTTGGTTTCCCCCTTCTCCATAGCACAAATTGTGTATCATTGTGTACTATGGCTATTTGCATTAGAGTTTCATTCCCCTCAGGGGATTACAGGCTCCTCTAGGGTACTTACTTAAACTTTGCATTTCCCCCCAAAGAGCACAGAGTACTTTACATAGCAGGTACTTAATAACTTCTTATTGATATCAGAGCCTTAGAGTCAATGTTAATTGGATGTGTTTGTCTTTGTCCCAACCACCCCTCATCTGTCTTCATGTCCTTCTCCTGAGCTCCAGTTTCCATGTCCACCTCAACAGTCCAACTCCTGACCTGGGATCCTGAGCTTCTGACATTGAACTTTCACCTGATTTAATCCAGCCCAAACACATGACACTGCTCCCTAGCCATCTTCATGCCATGTCACCACACACATAATCCCTTCTCCCTTTTCCACATCAGCACTACAATTACTGGAAAGAATTTGTTTCTTGGAATACATTGCAAACAATTACTCCAATTGTATCCATTAATATGATTACATCCCAAGCTATAAAAGAATACAGTCAATCCCTAGAAATTTGTTGTCACAACTCAATCAAATTCAACTAATACTTATTAATTACCTGCCATTTGCCAGGCCTTAGGTAAGGCACTGGAGATAGAAAGGTGAAAATGAAACAGGCCCTGTCCTAACAATAAAGCTAAGGTTCTCTTTTAGGTTCCTAATCCTATGACTATGTGCTATTGTCCATTCTTCATTTTCAAAGAGGACCAATGACATCACAATATTGGGGTAAAATAGCTTTCTGCCATGTTGCCTTTCATCTAATGTTTACTCCCTGTGTTTTCTGGGGTGATATTCTGGTACTTCTACAACACAACTGAACAATTGCCTTATGATTCAACTAACCACCCAATTTCAAGACATCACAGACCAAAACACCTCTCACTGGTCACCACACTCCTTTGTATATGTGTGTATATGTATATGCATGTATGTGCATGTATGCATACATGTGTACATATGCATACACATGTGTATGTATACATAAGTGTTTATGTATATGTGTCTGTATATATGCTTCCAGCATGTAGCCCAATATCTGGTACACGGTAAGCATTAGATAAAAACTATTTTATTCATTCTCTAGGTTTCAGCTTCCTGACCTATAAAATGAAAGGGATGACCTAGATCAAGGTTCTTTAATTTTTTTGTGCATCAAGGACTTCTCCGGCAATCTGGTGAAGCCTATGAGGCTTTTCTTGGGATGTTATTAAATACATAAAAATAAAATACAAAAGAAACGAATTAAATTGATTTTTTTTTAGTTTACAGATACTATGTTAAAAATATATGTCCTCGATTTCCTCTAAAGTTACTTCTAGGTCTGAATGTCCATGAATCTAATGGAGGCACAGAGGATTTCATTTAGCATAGGGCACCCAATCCAGAAGAGTGGATAAAATGCAACTTTTTATAGCTTCTCTCCTGCCACACCAGCATCAGGACCTCTGCTCAAGAAGACAGATTTGGTATTTGTGTACCTGTTGTCTAACTCAGCTTATGGAAAACCCAAAGAAAGTCCCTCCCCCCACCTCCCTGTCTCTCCACTTTCCTATCTCCCAACTCTTAAATTGAGTCCTAGCTTCAAGGAGAAAAGGAATCATGGGGACAACACAAAAGTGCCATGTAAACAAAATTAATTATTGGCAGGGGAAGATGGAGGATGGGAAGTTGCACACTTCAGCCACTTTGTTCTCTCATGTTTCTTCTCCCTGATACCTGAACACACATTAATCTGGTGTGATCTTTTATACTTTAGTGCAGATGTTCTTACACTGTTTTGGGTCATGGCCCCCACTGGCAATATGGTGAAGCCAGTAGGTCTCTTCTCAGAATCATATTTTTAAATTCCTAAAATATAATATATAGGATTATACTGAAACAGTTATAAAAAAAATTGAATGTTACAGACTCCCAGGTTAAGAATCCTTCCTTTAGTATGAATTTGTTTCAAAGTTGAGAAAGGGAGAGTTAAAACTTTTGGCAGCCAAATCTTAAAAAGTCCTAGAAGATGAAAAATGTTCTTATGCATTTTCAAAAGTATTGTTTTCTATTTTTACATGTAATTATATAGCATTCCAGCTGTCTTAGCAGTGAATCAGGCTATTATTGACTAGGTGAAGAGCTTGGCCACTATACATTACATTGTTTCTATGGGAAAATGCCTTCTGAAATTCAATTTAACCATGCAGAGGGGAGAAAACTGTTAATACAACCGGTTAATCAATTAAAGGTTATCTTTGTATGTCTGTTTGTAAAAATGCATATGTGTGTACTTATAATGCAATACTAATAGGAGAATCATAGGACTGAATCTACTGTTGCCTGGTAGAAAACAAGGTGTTAACGATAGAAACAATGTGGGGTGACTAGGAGCACAAAAGTATACAAGCTAATGTTTTGATGCTCACAGATAAGAACAATAGCTCACATTTGCATATCTGCATTTTTTAACTTAAAAAAAATAAAAAATGCTTTCCTATCTTCCTAAGTCTCATTATAAGCCTGTGGTATTGGTAAGATATTCCCATTAAAGATTAGGTAACTAAGGCACAGAAGGTTAAGTAATTTGCCTAAGTTCATTCAGAGAGTTGATGGCTCACAGTTCATTGTTCTTTCTATCAAACAGCAGGGTGAAAAGTTGAAAAATGGGTGAAATAAAGGACTTGTCTCAATAGACCAGCTAGATTTTCCCCCTACAACTTTAAGATGAGAAATTATCCAGCTGCTCTCTGCCAAAAGTGAAAAGTATTTACTGTTGCTATAAAGGAGGTGAGTAAGTAGGTTTTGCTATAATTATGCAAACAGATGAGCTATTTCCCTATTAACCCTTTCCTTGCCTTAGTTCTTTAGTGTACACGTATTCACTTTGAAATCAAAGGCAGGAAAGAAAATTATGTAGGTAGAATCACAGATTGAAGGCTGGAAGGGACCTCTGACATTACCTAATCCAAACTTCTCATTTTATTGTTAAGGAAACTGAGGCCCAAAGAGGTTTGATAACTTTTCCACGAACACATAAGTAGTGTCAGTGGTTGGCTTTGAGCCATGGTACTCTGATTCTACTATATCAGGTTATCTTCTTAAAACTTTGCTTATTTGAAATTACTGCATGGGAAAGGGAATTGGAAAAAGATTGAGACTTGGAATCAAAAGATTTGGCTTTAAACCTGAGCTCTATTGCAAGTAGGGTCTTATGTTTCCTCATATATAAAATGGGAAACTTCGATTAAATGATTTATCCAATTCTTCTCTGCTCTAAATTCTACAAATCTAATCTTGATTATAAGACTAGAATTGTGATCTAGTCCTATAATCTTGACCACTTAAGTGTTTTACACATACTAGATGGTAAACCATTAAGAACTTTGGGTCACCTAAACTACAAGGCCCAGAGCAAAAATTGGGAGGTCCCATCAGAGGTCAAGACAGGAAAGCAGAGGTCTGGTTCATCTCATCTCACCCCATTCCTCAGTTTCCATCCTCTCCTTTCCTTTAATTTATTCTTTTCTTGATACAAGAGATGGAAAGAAAAATAAATTCCTATTTACTTGACCCTCCTTTCTTTCATTTCCCTCAGCTGTATTTAATCTGTAAATGGCTAAATGAAGGGTTTGCCCTGCCCTTTCCCTATCAGCATCTCTGATTCAAAGGGAGAGGTATGGAAGAGAGGAATTTTGTGTTTGTTTTTTAATACTTCCTTGTACCTTATGCTTGTCTTCACTGCTTGGCAGCAGAGGCAGCCCTGTTTAAGGAAAAAGCAGCCTGGGTTCCATTTCTATCTCTGCAATTAACTAGCTGTGTGGTCTGGGGCAAGTTGGAATCTCATCTTCCTCATCTGTGAAATGAAAGAGAGTGAACTAAAAAGAGAGATGATTAGGTGATGAGGAAGAAGAAGAGGAGGTAGAAGCAGAGAAGGAGGAGGAGGAGGAGGACCAGCCTCAGACACTTAACACAAAAACTAGCCATGTGACTTTGGGCAAGTCACTTAACCCCAATTGCCCTCCAAAAAGCAAAAAAAAAAAAAAAAAAATAGAGGAGGAGGAGGATCACTATGATGATGCTGACAGTTTCTAAGGCCTCCCTCCTCCACTTCTAAAATTTAATTATGCTATGAATGGAGTTACATCCTTTGTAGGTGAAGCTTCCAAGGCCTTTTTATCTAATTCTGATCCTAGTCCTCCTGTTTCTTACACTGCCCATTTTAGAAACATCAAAAAGCAATGTGTTAAATTGATACCTGTATTTTGAGCTGAAGGAGAGTGGAAGTTTGGAATATACTGACATTGGATCTTCCTGTTTAATTCTGGTTTCCATCCTTGATCTCTCTTTCCTTTCTTGCCTGATATTCAACCTTGACCTTACAGACTCCTTGGGCAAGGATTACCCCACGCTGGACAGAAAAATTTTAGAGCCACCAGGTAGGGCACCTTCCTGACGCTTATCACAGGATACCACTGCCCTGTGTTCCTAACCACTGCAGCTGGCTATTCTGATGATTGACACTTCTGACAATCTAGGGTAAGGGGAAAGGAAGGGACAGGACAGGAAAAGGACAAGACATTGCATACATTTCCCATTTGCTGAATCACTGTGTTTTACTTCTATAATGGCTGAAAAATCAGTAAGAAATTATAGTCAGGGGCAGGGGATTGAGGCATCAATAAACCTTAAAAAGGAAAAGAAATTAGCCTTAACAAGTTATTTAGGCATAAGCTTTTATTGATTAGGAAACCAAAGTTTGTTTGGGTGCTTATCTGGAGAGGTACAGTGGGTTGGTTTTCTCCCGAAGACTGGCTGTAATTCAAAACATGTTTTCCTGAAAACATTTAGTTCCTAAGGAAGTTTTGTGGTAGCCAACCATCTCAGCAGGTATTGGCGCACTAAGGCTTTAGAATTTTCTTATCCAGCTGCTCTGAATGGTAAATGTCTCATCAAAACTCCAGAGATTTGTGGGTAAGAAATTGTTCTATGATATTTTTACTGTGAGAACTCATTCATGCTCCATCTAACCTTGAATATCATTTCTTGATTGTGTTTCCATGGACCTATAGTAGGTCTATTTTCAAATCAAGGACTGAGTTAAGAATGTGATTACTTTTGGTAGGAACTGAAATAAAAAACCCAAGAATGGCATTAGGAGCAACAAATAAATCAAATTTGATAGTCAGTAAATGCAAACTCATGTTGAAAACCTCCTAGAAAATTCACAGACTCTCAGGAATATATTTTTATTTTCCTTTTACATAAAGAGTGGTTATTTTGGGGAGTCCCTGATTAACCTGATGGATTTCCCAATCAATCTGATGAGATTATAAAGCCTGGCCAATTGTTTGAAGGAATCTGTGGGCCCTAGCCCATGGAAAGAGTGCATGACCAGGGGCAGGGAACTCCTAGACTTGCCTCCAAAATTGGCTGACTGATGCAACAGACTCCAATCAGAGAAGCCATCCCTTGCCTGTGTTCTATATAAACTGAGGCATCTCTCTCTGTGTCTGTATCTCTCTCTCTCTCTCTCTCTCTCTCTCTCTCTCTCTCTCTCTCTCTCTCTCTCTCTCCCCCTCTCTCCCTCCTTCCTCACCTCCAAATGTAGCCTTCTCTCTATTTCTCCATTTTGCTTTCAGATTGCCTGTTTAAAATGCTATATCGATATCCCAAGGGGAATTAATCCGTCATTGGACCTGTCTGAATAACCATAAACACTTTTCTTCCCTGGTTTTCTCTAATCTTCCCCAAATTCCGCAGGTGACATTTTTATAATGTCCAGGACACATATGAATACTGTAGGAGACTTTGGGGAGTCAAATCAGGTCTTAGACAAAACAGCTTTTATCCCTTTGGGGTCTTCATGGTCTGGATTCCCATTATAACCACTATGGGGGAGATTGTTATCTATATTGCCCTATGGGAACAGTTAATAGGCAATTACCTGCCTAATGAAAAGCTGAAATCTTTTTCTGAAAAACTCATTCGGGCAGGGAAGATTGGATGGATTGATAGAGCCTCATGACTAAAATACAGTTGGTCCTTGACAAGAATTCTGATTTTTTCCCCCTTTGCAGAATTACTCACATTTTGTGAAATCAACCTAGACTGTCTGCAGAGGTCACTTTGTTCTGAGATTTCCAAGCTTACCAGAAGAAAAATCCAGATTCCTCTGTGGAAGCTAGAGAGAAGGAGCATTAGAGGAGGAGGAAAGAAATGCAGAGCATGGGGTGCAGAGACTAAAGGAAACACAGGTGTAATGAGTCAGATTGCCCCCACAGGACTGAATCATGATGTGACTTCTGAAACCAAATGCTGGGAGCCTTGCCAGTTCCACCCAGGACTCCAATAGACAAGGTTTTTAACTGAAATGGAGGGAAGATAGTTGGCTGGTGGCTTCTTACAGAACCAAGGGTAATATTCTGAGGCTTACAAGGAGTGTTTGTGTGTGTGTGTGTGTGTGTGTGTGTGTGTGTGTGTGTGTGTGTGTGGTAATGATGAAAGTAATTCACATTTATATAGTACATTGAAGTGAGCAAAAGTATGTTACAACCAGCCTGTAAGGAGTGCAAAGATTAGTAATAACACTTTATACAGGAAAAAACTGAGGCTCAGAAATGCCATTAATTGGGGAATGACTGGACACGTTGTGGTATATGATTGTGATGGATTACTACTGTGCAATAAAAAATTATGAGCTCCAAGATTTTAGAAAAACATGGGGAGACTTACATGAAGTAATGAAGAGTGAAATGAGCAGAAGCAAGAAAACATTGTGTATAGTAACACCAATACTGGTGTAAAAACCACTTTGAGCAAATTAGTTATCTTGTGTATTATCAATACCAAAGTAATTATAAAGAACATACAAAGAAACATGCTATATGTATCCAGAAAAAAACTGATAAATAGGAATATGTATAGAGTAATTACATATACATAAAATATATATGTATTACACACATACATACATATATATACATATATACATGTATATACATACCTATTTGTTTCTAATGGTAGCCATCTTTAAGGGGAGGGGGATTAAAAAAAGAAATGTTCATGATAATTTTGTCGTATATTTGAAAGGCATAGCAAGTTATACATAGTAGATTTACAGTTTCATATGCAATCATCTTTTTATTGTACTATGTTACGGAAATGCTTGTTTTGTTCCATAAATTAAAAATAAAATGAAATAGAAATGCACAATATCTTGCTATTCAGAGAATTGCTGTCAATGTCAAGAACCAAGAACTAGTAAGGGTCAGGGCCAAAGTTCTCTGAGAGTCTATCCAAATCTCTTTTAACTGTGCCATTCTGGGGCTAGGATAAGAAAAGAGACAGGTATGGTTACAGACATGGCTCATGGGTATAGCATGTCACATCATGTCACAAATCACATCATGGGTATATCACATCATAGATATCATATCATGAGTGTAACATATAATATCATGGGTATAACATGGGTATTATCCATTGTTGGGCCATTCAAAATTGAATCCAAATAAGCAGTTTTATACTGGATATGAACTCAAACCAATGCCACTGCTTGCTCTTAAACTGGCATGCTTTCTGGGAGGGAAAGGGCAGAAGGGTACTGGAATAGTAAAATTTTTAAATGTGGCAAAAACAGACACTCATGGAACAGCTCATGGCATGATGAGAAACTAAGAAGAGACCCAAGACAAACATTGCAGGAATTGCCATTCGCCTAAGCCTCTTTTGTGTCTCTCCTTGCCCATTAGTGCACTGTTCCTTCCTTTGAATTGCCACAACTCCTCTATCCATGTTCCACTCAAATATCATTCTCCAATGCCTTAAGACAGATGGAGCATCAGTTGTCCTGGAGGTGCTTTGATTGTGTGGAGGTGTGTATGCACCTTGGGAGTAGGGCTGTGATGAAAGTATGTGCCTAAGTCAACAAATATGAAATCCTAAGAACAATATTCCCCCCCATCTTGAAAGCATAACTGGACCAAGGGATCATGGACCCTCAAAAATAGGCAAATCTAAATATACCTCCACTGCCTTCCTAGTATCCCAGTGCTTCCCACTTTCTAAAATATTTCACTACCAGAATATTCTAGGAGCTAAACTTCAAAACCCATGTTGCACTCTACTGGGCCTGGATAGCCAGTCCCTGGTCTCTCCCTTCTTATGACATCAGATGCAGGGAATCAATCAGATTTGCCTGCTAGAAGTAGGCAAACCCCTATCCCTCATCCTTTTGCTAGAGGACCTCACTATCACAGTTGATTAGCAGTGGTGTATTGAGAACTGAACTGTACCAAGGTTGGTGTATGTCAAATTTGGTGGGTAGCTTCTCACCAAAGCATAAATCCTTTTCTTCTTCCTATTGTGGTGTAAAAATCACAGTACCCAAGAGCAAGCAGAGACTTTAACACTAGTTATCACTCTACACAGACCTAGTCTGTGACCTAAAGTCTCCTTCCTTCCTCCTTCCCCATCCCCTATGCCTCTGAGTGTTTCAAATTCAGTTTCAGGCATTCCATTGTATTATTTAAAATGGACCCACAATAAAGGTGTAGCATGACTCTGCAGACCTACTACATGGTATATATCTTCTGTGAAAACGTTAGTCCCCAAAGCAGCTGCAGCCAATTGGGACAGGAGGAAAAGAGGAAAATTTGAGGGAAATGGATGGTGGGTGAAAGATGAACATTTGAGGTTTATTTTTTTAATTAAGTTGAACAAATAAGTTCATTGCACTTTTAACATAGTAGTCACTTGGTTTTTTAAACTGAATTAAAACATTTGTTAAGTTAAATATAAATTATAACTTATGCCTCATGTCGCTGTCCCAAACAATGAATGGATGAAGGAAAAAAAAAACATTTATAAAGCACTTATTATGTGCCTGACACTATGCTAAAAATAGGAATACACAGAGAAAAGAGAGATCATCCTTCCTCTTAAGGAGTTCACAATCTAATTAGGGGACATAATACAATAAGGGGAGTTTGTTCAATTGAAGGACAAATAGAAAAGTAACAATGGGGCAGATGGTACAAGTCAGACTGTATTACCCAGAGAAGTGTAGGACCTAGTGGTCCTTCATCTTCCCAGAAGGGTTACTCCCTGGCCATCCAAACAGCATGAGAAGTCATGTCTATTCTATAGGGAGTCTTTCTGAGGGGAACATGGATTCTGAGTTCCCTCTTGAATGGGATAGCTTTGGTTAGTCAATGTCAATGGGAAGGAGAAAGAGAAAGGAACATTGGCAGGAACAAAGGGAAGAAAGGCACCCGTGGCAAGCTCAAACCTCGGGGGCCTCCTGAGACCTGTTGGAACAAACATGTGGGATGCCTCTACCTGGCTGTACTGAATGTGCTTTTGTATATAATGGAAGGCAGTGGGGAGCTGTGCTCAGCATGTATTTTTACACCTCAGGAAAAGCAACCAGTTGATTCAAATATTGTGGTTTTGAAAGTTCTTTTTGTGCCAGGTTAGAGGGAACCAAACTGAAATAAGACCTTGGCACCCACTCTACCCTCTGGCTAAACTAGACTACCTCATATCCCCTAAATAAGTTGTGTGCTCTCACAAGCCCATGGCTTGGTGCCTGTCATCTTACGGCCATGAAACATCCCCATCTTCCTCTTCCTTGGTGAATTTTTATTCATCCCTTAAGGTTCTATTAAAATGCTGTCTCCCACATGATGCTAACTCTGAACTTGCCCCTGTTTTGCAACTCTCTAAAGAGGTCATCATGTAAGATAACATATGACAGATTTCATATCTACCTACTGCACCATAATGTCCTTGAGGAATTTCCATGTATGCAGTAACCTCTATCCAAATGCTCCTCTCCATACCCCGTGCTATGCCTAGCACAGTGCTCTAAACATAATAACCACTTTAAAAAAAAAGTCTATGAGCCCCAGGGCAGCAGGGCCAGCAGCCAGCAGGAGAGACCCCAGAACACCAGCAGCTGTGGCAACTCCAGAATTATCAACATAGACATGCCTAGGACAAAGTAAGAGGTTAGTGTCCTATGGACTTTGGGACCGGTATTTGGGAAATGCGTTGGCTCCCTCCCCTGGGGGCTAGAAGCCACTGAGGAGACACACCATTTTGTAGTTTTCAGAGGCAGCTCCAGCTCCTGGCCTGCGAATTGTAGGGAGATCCAGCGATCAGTCTTGGGGGGTAATTGCTCTTGCTTTAACCTCCCTGGATCTGGATTGTGATCTAGGGTGGAAGTCGTGGGTGGGTTTACAGCTTGCCAGAAACGGAAGTTGCCCCCCACACGTTCGGGACGAAAATTCCTCTAGCTGGCCTTAAAGCCATAATGTGGCAACAAGCCCAAAAGTCAAGTAATTAAGTGGCAACATGCCAAGGCAAAGGAAACAGAAAAATGCAACCCTAGACTCTTATTTTGGGGGCATAGAGAGGGAAAAGGACTGTGAGGTCAGAAGTCCTGCTCCAAAAGCCCCAGGGGAAAACATGAGCGAGTTGCAGGCCATAGAGGACCTTAAGAAGGACTTTAAAAATCAAATAAGAGAAATGGAGGAAAAATTGGAAAGAGAAATGAGAAGGATGCAGGAAAAGTATGAAATGAGGGTCATCAGCCTGACTGAGGAAAACAACACCTTAAAAAATAGACTAACTCAAATGGCAAAGGAGGCCCAAAGGGCAATGAGGAGAAGAATGCCTTAAAAAGTCGAATTTGCCAGATGGAAAAAGAATCTCAAAAGTTCACTGAGGAGATTCATTCCTTCAGAGTTAGACTGGAGCAAAATGGAAGCTAGTGACTTTATGAGAAATCAAGATGCTGTTAAGCAGATCCAAACAAACGAAAGATTAGAAGGCAATGTGAAATATCTCATGGGAAAATCCACTGACCTGGAAAATAGATCCAGGAGAGACAATTTAAAAATTATTGGACTACCTGAAAGCCATGATCAAAGAAAGAACCTAGAAATCACCCTTCAAGAAATTCTCAAGGAAAATTGCCCTGATGTTTTAGATCTAGAGGGCAAAATAGAGGTTGGAAGAATCCACCGATCACCTCCTAAAAAAGATCCCAAAAAGAAAACTCCCAGGAATATTATAGCCAGGTTCCAGAATCCCCAGATCAAGAAGAAAATACTACAAGCAGCCAGGAAGAAACAATTTCAATATTGTGGAAACCCAATCAGAATAGCCCAGGACCTGGCAGCTTCTACACTGAGGGATCAAAGGGCATGGAATATGATATTCCAGAGGGCAAAAGAACTGGGAATGAACCCAAGGGTCACTACCCAGCAAAACTGAGTATTTTGTTTCAGGAGAAAATATGGTCATTCAGTGGAATAGAGGACTTTCAAGCATTCTTGAGGAAAAAACCAGAATTGAATAGAAAATTTGACATCCAGACACAAGAAGCAAGAGATGCCTGAGAAGGTAATCAGGGAAAAGAAATCAAAAGGAACTTATCAAATTTGAACTATTTACATTCCTATATGGAAAAACAATAACTTTGACTGACAAAATCTTGCTCAGTATGAAAATAATGGAAGAAGGGTGTATGGTCATATGAATACATATGTGAATGTGTGTATATATGTTTACAGTTATATATGGATAGAGGGCATAGGTTGAATTTGTTGGGAAGGGGAGATACTTAAAGGGTGAAATTATGAGGTGAGAGAGGAAAGTGGAAAGAGGAGATGGGGAGAGATAGGGTAGGGTAAACTATCTCATGTAGAAGAAGCAAGGGGAAGTGGTTGCAAGGGAGGGGAAGAATAGGAAGGCAAAAAGGCAAAGCCACATTCTCATTGAATTTGGTTCTGGGAGAGAATGACATACATACTAAATGGGATATCTCAACCTGCAGCAGAATAGGGGGAAGGGGGATGAGAGGAGGGATGATGGATGGGAGGGTATCCTTGGGGGGAGGGGAGGTTGGAAGTACCCACTATAGAAGAGGGACAGGATCATGTAGGGAATGGACCAGGTGGGGGGTGGGATGAGTGGGAGGGAATTATAAGCAGTCTTGTACAATATATCTACTATGATAATGTTTTGCATAGCTAGACATGTACAACATATACTGAATTATTTATCTTCCCAGAGGGAATGGGTGACAAGGGAGGAAGGAAATGGATCTGAAATTCAAGGTCTTAAGATTAAATGTTTCAAATATATATAAATACTATTATTAATACTCTTTTGCTTGTACTTGGGAGATAAGATGTGCAGGCATTGGGACACAAAGATTCACCTTCCTCTAATGGAAAAGTCGAAGGGGGTATGGGAGAAGATATGGGAGAGAGCAGATTGGAGGAAGTGATATCTTGTGGGACTGCTATTCTGGGAGGTGGGTAGGGGAAAAACAGGGGGGAAAAATAATTGTAACTCAAAATCTGGCGGAAATGAATGATGTAAAACAGAAGTTAATAAAGCATCTGTTTAGAAGTAAGAAGAATGGGAAGAATTGTGCAGTGTTCAGAAAAGAGGGTGCAAAGTTTACCTTTCTATGCCCAGGTAATCATGTTCAAAGTACAGGTTTGTTCTCCTCCTCCTAGAAGAAATGGTAATGGAATTTGAAGGACATTTTCAACCCCCCAGATTATCAAGGAGAATGAAACATTCATTAAATATGAATAAAACCTAATTCAAATAATCCGGACACATCATTGTCAAGCTTCAAGATTATAGTGACAAGGAGATGGCTTTATAATCAGACTTATAATCACTTATCTAGAAACACCAATTCAAATTTCCTGAAATTTTTTCTCCAAAGAAACAACAGAATAAAGAGTATCAGAAATGAAAAGACAAGACAAGGCTTCCTAGCAATGCTAAGCATTCTTTTTGAAAGCAAAATATGGACATTCAAAAATCAATATCATTTTAAGCAACTCCTAAAGAAAAGCACTACATTTTAACTTGCCAAATTAATAAGAGCAGAGAATATCTGGAACAGGAATGGGTCATCAATCTCAGTGTTTTAATCAAAAAAGCTTTTACAATTTTGAATAACTAGTTGCTATTTAAATGCAATTATTATAGAGGGATAAAACTGTACCATTTTGGTTAACAACCAAATAATATAGTCAAGCTTAGGGCAAAAATAGAAAAGAGGGAGAAAAAATTATGAGACAATGACTTATATTTATACAAATAAAGACCAAAAATAAGAGGGAGAGGAGTTGAGCTTGAAACAATCTCAAAGTCAAACCTTAACCAAAAAGTAGGTGTAATAGAAGACTGGGGTGAGGGACCAGAGTTTTCACAAGGTTCTTATGCACAACATTTTGTCTAAAGGTATACATCTATTTCATAAGTTTGAGAAAGAAGTGGTATTTGTAAACCAGGAAGTTAGGCAGTTTAGTGGAATAGACCATTAGACCTAGAGTTGCGAAGACCTAAGTTCAAATACAATCTCAAATGCTTACTAATTGAGACCCTGGGCAAGTCAGGCTCTTCAGTCTGCCTCAGTTTCCTCTTCTTTTTTTTTTTTAACAAATACTTTATTAACTTCTGTTTTACATCATTCATTTCCGCCAGATTTTGAGTTACAATCATTTTCCCCCCATTATTCCCCTACCCAACCTCCCAGAATAGCAGTCCCACAAGATATCGCTTCCTCCAATCTGCTCTCTCCATACCTTCTCCCATACCCCCATCGACTTTTCCATTAGAGGAAGATGAATCTTTGTGTCCCAATGCCTGCACATCTTATCTCCCAATTATAGGCAAAAGAGTATTAATAATAGTATTTATATATATATTTGAAACATTTAATGTTACGACCTTGAATTTCAGATCCATTTCCTTCCTCCCTTGTCACCCATTCCTTCTGGGGAGATAAGTAATTCAGTATATGTTGTACATGTCTAGCTATGCAAAACATTATCATAGTAGATATATTGTGCAAGGCTGCTTATAATTCCCTCCCACTCATCCCACCCCCCACCTGGTCCATTCCCTACATGATCCTGTCCCTCTTCTATAGTGGGTACTTCCAACCTCCCCTCACCCCAAGGATGCCCTCCCATCCATCATCCCTCCTCTCATCCCCCTTCCCCCTATCCTGCTGCAGGTTGAGATATCCCATTTAGTATGTATGTCATTTTCTCCCTGAACCAAATTCAATGTGAATGTGGTTTTGCCTTTTTAGCCTTCCTTATTCTCCCCCTCCTTTGCAACCACTTCCCCTTGCTTCTTCTACATGGGATAGTTTACCCTACCCTATCTCTCCCCATCTCCTCTTGCTACTTTCCTCTCTCACCTCATAATTTCATCCCTTGAGTATTCTCCCTTCCCAACAAATTCAACCTATGCCCTCTATCCATATATAACTGTAACCATATACACACACATTCACATATGTATTCATATGACCATACCCCCTTCTTCCATTATTTTCATAGTGAGAAAGATATCATCAGTCACAGTTATTGCTTTTCCATATAGGAATGTAAATAGTTCAACTTTGATAAGTTCCTTTTGATTTCTTTTCCCTGATTACCTTCTCAGGCATCTCTTACTTCTTGCATCTGGATGTCAAATTTTCTATTCAACTCTGGTTTTTTCCTCAAGAATGCTTGAAAGTCCTCTATTCCACTGAATGACCATATTTTCCCCTGAAACAAAATACTCAGTTTTGCTGGGTAGGTGACCCTTGGGTTCATTCCCAGTTCTTTTGCCCTCTGGAATATCATATTCCATGTTCATCCCTCAGTGTAGAAGCTGCCAGGTCCTGGGCTATTCTGATTGTGTTTCCACAATATTGAAATTGTTTCTTCCTGGCTGCTTGTAGTATTTTCTCCTTGATCTGGGGATTCTGGAACCTGGCTATAATATTTCTGGGAGTTTTCTTTTTGGGATCTTTTTCAGGAGGTGATCGGTGGATTCTTTCAACCTCTATTTTGCCCTCTGGATCTAAAACATCAGGGCAGTTTTCCTTGAGAATTTCTTGAAGGGTGATTTCTAGGTTCTTTCCTTGATCATGGCTTTCAGGTAGTCCAATAATTTTTAAATTGTCTCTCCTGGATCTATTTTCCAGGTCAGTGGTTTTTCCCATGAGATATTTCACATTGCCTTCTAATCTTTCGTTTGTTTGGATCTGCTTAACAGCATCTTGATTTCTCATAAAGTCATTAGCTTCCATTTGCTCCAGTCTAACTCTGAAGGAATGAATCTCCTCAGTGAACTTTTGAGATTCTTTTTCCATCTGGCAAATTCGACTTTTTAAGGCATTCTTCTCCTCATTGCCCTTTTGGGCCTCCTTTGCCATTTGAGTTAGTCTATTTTTTAAGGTGTTGTTTTCCTCAGTCAGGCTGTTGACCCTCATTTCATACTTTTCCTGCATCCTTCTCATTTCTCTTTCTAATTTTTCCTCCACTTCTCTTATTTGATTTTTAAAGTCCTTCTTAAGGTCCTCTATGGCCTGCAACCCACTCATGTTTCCCCTGGGGCTTTTGGAGCAGGACTTCTGACCTCACAGTCCTTTTCCCGCTCTATGCCCCCAAAATAGGAGTCTAGGGTTGCATTTTTCTGTTTCCTTTGCCTTGGCATGTTGCCACTTAATTGCTTGACTTTTGGGCTTGTTGCCACACTATGGCTTTAAGGCCAGATAGAGGAATTTTCGTCCCGAACGTGTGGGGGGCAACTTCCGTTTCTGGCAAGCTGTAAACCCACCCACAACTTCCACCCTAGATCACAATCCAGATCCAGGGAGGTTAAAGCAAGAGCGATTACCCCCCAAGACTGATCGCTGGATCTCCCCACGATTTGTAGGCTGGGAGCCGGAAATGCCTCTGAAAACTACAAAGTGGCGTGTCTCCTCAGCAGCTTCTAGCCCCCAGGGGAGGGAGCTGACGCATTCCCCAAATACAGGTCCCAAAGTCCATAGGACACTAACCTCTTACTTTGTCCTAGGCAAGTCTATGTTGATAATTCTGGCGTCTCCACAGTTCCTGGTGTTCTGGGGTTCCTCCAGCCGGCTGCTGGCCCTGCCGCCCTGGGGCTAAAACCTCGGCTCACGTGGACCTGGGCTCGGCTCGGCTCCTGCGCTCTGCGCGCTGCCGGCTCCCAGACCACTGCGCTGGTCCTTCCTGCAGGGTGCTGGGCTGTCCTCAGCGGGAGGTTAGCTTCTCTGTGTCGTTCTGTGGGTGCTGGGGCTCCAGAAGATTTTCAGAGTCCTTTTTTACATAGTTTGTGGAGAATCTCGGGGCAGAGAGGCTTGGACGAGCTGTTTCTACTCCGCCATCTTGGCTCCGCCCCCCTCAGTTTCCTCTTCTGTAAAATGTGAATAATAATGGCACCTATCTCCCAGAGTTATGTGAGGGTCAAAAAAGAAAATATTTGTCAAGTGTTTTGTAAATCATTTATAATACTACATAAATGCCTATTATTATTACTGTTGCTGTTTTTATTGTTATGGAAGGTAATATTATGTTTTTAAATATTTAAAATTTAACTAAGAATGATACAGGGAAGTCAAATTTAACATTTGTAACCTCAAATGTTAGTAAATTGAATTCTCTAATAAAAATTAAAAGCATTATAGGGTGGGTTAAAAAACAACTGAAAAGTGTGCATCCTATAGAAAATATGTTTAAAAAAAAAGAGAGATAGAGATTTAATATGATAGCATGGGAGCAAACTTTACTATGCTCTAGTTAACTCCCAAAAATCTAAAGTTATAGTGATATTATCTCATAAAGCTGAACCAAAATTAGAAGAAAAAAAGTGAGACTAAAACACAAAAAAAATCATATCTGCCTTAAAAGTACCTTTGACAATAAGAAAATGTCAAGATTAAACATCTTTGTAACTAAAGTACAGCACCTAAATTTATAAAGCAAAACTCAGTTGACTTTTAGAGGGAATTAGATATCAAATTAATAATAGAGGGAGATTTGAACACATAATGAATGGTATATGATAAAAATCAAGTCAATTAAGCAAACATCCAGTCCCAGCCTACTATGAACAAGGTACTGTGCTAGGCACCAGGGATATAATAGCCACTGAGAAGTTTATATTCTAATGGTAGTTGAGGGGGAAACAAATATAGTTCAGGAAAAAAATATCAAAAATATAAACAAGAAAGTCATTATAGATTTAAAAAACATCCTGAGGAAATAGGATTTTATAGACAGGTAAAGAGAAGTGAATGACAAAAATAGATCTGTAGCTTAAAACTGCACCAAGACTTTGAAACATCCCATATATATGAATGTGTTTGCATTATTGAGGGTGTCCCAAAATTCTTAGTGCAGATTTAACCTTTAATAGCTTAAAACTGCACAAAATTACTCAGACTATAAAAGTGAGCATATATACATATAGAGAGATATATGTATATATGATGTATATATGTGTGTTTACATGCATACATGTGTATATGCATACATATGTGAACCTATGTATATATATGTAGTTTCAAATATATATGTAATATTCACAAAAATTGATCATGAAAAAGTTTATAAACAAATTCAGAAAGGCAGAAATTGTAACTATGCCATTTATAGATTATGCTACTTATGGCCATGGGGGGAAAGGAGGGAATCATCATTTATATAATGCTTACTATGCACCAGACACTGTGCTAAATGCTTTAAAAATATTATCCTATTTGATCTTCATAACAACCCCAGATGCTATTGTTGAGAAAACTGAGGCAAACAGAGATGAAGAGCCTTGCCCTAGGTCACATATCTAATATTGATGTTTGAGGCTAGATTTGAACTCAGGTCTTCTCACCTGCACCAGGGGTGGGGAACCTGTAGTCAAGTTTGGATTCAGTCAAAGCACTGCACCTGAGGACCTAGAGGGCCATATGTGGCCTCAATGCCTCAGGTTCCCCACCCCTGTCTTAGATTATATAGGTCACAGCCTAGATGTCATTTTTGCATTAAAGGAGAAAGGCTTCTATATGACAAGCTCCCCACACCAATGGAAAAATTCAATCAAAATAGTGGCTAACACATACACTCATAAAAGTGGTCAAATGATGCTCATATGGAAACTAAAAATGGTTTGTTGGACTGGGCGGAAGAATAAATTATATAATTAATTTAGGGTGGATTCAGGGTGAGGGAGAGCTGGTGGTAACATTGCCCTCTCCTACCCCTATCCCTAACACACATGAAATGAAATTTAAGAAAAATTCAAGGTAGCCTTTTCAACTTTGAGATGCTTCCCAACAGAACTATTAGAGGTCAAAGGGACCTTGGAGACTCTTCCTGACCTGGAATTCCTCCACAATATTCCTAAGCAAGCTATCTTTGAATACTTCCAACAAGGGAAAGATACCACCTACCATGGCAGACTATTTCACTTTGGGATGGCATTTGTTATGCAAGTTGTCCTTGTTTATGCAGCTCTGATTCTACTATCTCATTTATAATGCATTCTTTCCCACAGCAGATCCACACCTCAGCCTGTGTGACTCATCCAACTCCCCCAATAAATCCTCTGCCCAGGTTCTCCTGAATTACTGTGTGCCTCCTCTGGGTCTCCTGACATTATGTGAGAACCAAAGCAGCGAGTGGGCTGATTTGTTATTTGGCACACTCCCTGCATGATCACCCAACCTTAGTTTATGGACATGCTTTTCACTGATATTTTATGCCACTTTTGGGGGGACAATTCATCATTATTAATATACTGCAACCCATTTGCTCCCACCAGTCATCTCTCCATTGCCCTTCAGGTGACCCCAATTTTTATTTTTCAGATATTGTTGTATTACATGATTCACAGTCATCAGAAGAATACTCGCAATGAAACGATGAGTATTCATTTCAGTGAGAAGCACAGGTTATTTCAAAGTGATGTGCAGTTACTCAAATGTAATCTAGCCAATTACTCTCATCTGTGAGTTCTACCTAGGACTTCCATTTTGAAGAGGGGCCCAGGCCAGTCAGCCTTCATTCCCCTCCTGTTTCTGACTTTCTGGACATTGCTACCATAACTCAGCTGCTATCCCACTCTGGGGCCTCTGTGCTCTGGAACATCCTTCCATCTTGAGAGCCTCCTTTTCCCATTGGTGAATTCCTCCCGAGACCTCTATTTTGGGGATAGGCCTAGGCTGGCAAATCTTCATTCCCCTTCTGGTGCTAGTTCTGACTTTCTGGCACTGACTTTCATCATGCCCCCAAATGCATACAAGTAAATGAAAAGTGAGTGAATGCAAATTATTTTAGTGAACCAGAGAGCTCTACCTCCTAGAAGCATCATGAAATGCCTCATGTAGTCAGTAGATTCTAAACAGATATTTGAAAATAACTAAAGATTCCTAAAAGCAGAGGGAGAAAACGAATAATAATAAGAGAAACGATAATATTAATAGCTAGATTTATATAGCTATTTTAAAGCTTTACAAAGCATTTTACAATTCCTATTGTATTTTGTCTTCAGACCAGTCCTGGGAAATAGGTACCCATTTTACAGATGAGGAGCCTGAGGCAGATAGAGGTTTAAGTGGCTTCTCCAGGATCACATAAAGCAGCATTTGAACTCAAGCTTTCTTACCTCCAGGTCCTGTGCTTTATCCATTGCACCATCTAGTGGCTTACTATCCTTAGCATTCCCCCTGCTTGCAAAGATAAAAGAGTGAATGTCACAGACAGGGAAGAATTAGTCTAATTTGATTAGAACTTAGAGTGCACAAAAGGGAGTAATTTGAAACCAGTCTAGAAAGCTAATTTGGAATCAGATTGCAAAGGGTATTAAATGCCAAACAAAAAAAAAGTCTGGCTTTTTTGTTCTAGAGGTACTAGGGAGCTGCAGGAACTTCTTGAGTAAGGGAGTAGATTGGTCAAATCTGTGTTTTAAGAATATCAATTTGGGGGAAGAGTGAAGCCAAGATGGCAGAATAAAGGCAGGAACTTGCTTGAGCTCTCCCCCAAACCTCTCCAAATACCTTTGAAAATTTATTAAACAAATTCTAGAGCAGTAAAACCCACAAAAAAGACTAAATGAAACAAGTTTCCAGCCCAAGACAGCTTGGAAAGTCGTTAAAAAGGGTCTATTGTGGGGCAGCTAGGTGGCGCAGTGAATAGAGCGCCAACCCTGGAGTCAGAAGGACCTGAGTTCGGAGCCAGCCTCCCACACTTAATCCGCACAAACAAAAACCTAGCCATGTAACCTTGGGCAAGTTACTTAACCCCAATTGCCCTAAAGGGGCGGCTAGGTGGCGCAGTGAGTAAGAGTGCCGGCCTCGGAGTTGGGATGACCCGAGATCAGATCCGGCCTCAGAAAATGAGCACCCACGTATAAACAATGACTAGCCGTGTAACCTTGAGCAAGTTACTTAACCCCAATTGCTTTAAAAAAAAAAGGGGGGGGGTCTATTGGAAGAAGCTGAGAGAGGAGTGTAGTCCATCATAGGCCATGCCCTAGCAAACCTGGAGGATGTCTCAGAGCAACTGAATCACTGGCAGCAGTGGTGATTTCCAGACTTCAAAGACAACTTAGAAAATCAGCAGGGGGTGCGGCTAGGTGGCGCAGTGAGTAGAGTGTAGGCCCTGGAGTCAGAAGGACCTGAGTTCAGATGTGGCCTTAGACACTTAACACACACAAACAAAAACCTAGCTGTGTGACCTTGGGCAAGTTACTTAACCCCAATTGCTCTTCAAAAAGGCAAAAACAAAAACAAAACAAAACAACAAAAAAAAAATCAGCAGGAAAGTGAGTCAAGCAAAGTCCAGCACAGGCCATGCCAGCATATCCCCAGCCCCAGCAAACTAGGAACAGGCCTTGGTAGTGGTTGAATTGGTAGAGGCAGTGGCTGCTTCCCAGGCTCTCAGCCCACAGACCATAAGGAGGAGGGGAAATTGAACAAGTCATCAGGAGATTACAGGGGTCTCTTTGCTAGCACCCGAGGCAGGACTCTGTTGCTTTGCCCATACTCGGATCCATGTCACAGTCCTGGGTGGCAGTCCCAGGATGAGGAGGAGCATTGGCATAGCAGAGCTTGATGCAGCAGTGGAGGGGGGTTCCTCCTTATAATTCCAGGACGGAAGAGTACTTATGGGCACTCACAGACCAGAGCACAAACCAGGAGAACAGTAAACACTTCTCCTTAGATCATATCACCTTGGAAGAACTGAAAACTTACAGAACCCTAGAAGTATCTCTGAAAGCAGTTGCACAAAACCCCTGAAGCTTGGGACAGTGTGCCTGGAAGCAGGGCCCTGGGTTTTTTTTGTTCTTTTTTGGCTTTTTGGAGGGCAATTGGGGTTAAGTGACTTGCCCAAGGTCACATGGCTAGTTTTGTGTTGAGTGTCTGAAGCCAGATTTGAACTCAGGTCCTCCTGACTCCAGGGCCAGTGCTCTATAGAGCCCTGTTTTAACAATGAGTTAAGTAATAGGTTGGGGAAAAGTTCAAACAACAGAAAAAAAACTCCAACTATTGAAAGTTACTATGGTGACAAGGAAAATCAAAACACACATTCAGAAGAAGACAACAAAGTCAAAGCTCCTATATCCAAAGCCTCCAAGAGGAATACGAATTGGTCTCAGGCCATGAAAGAGCTCAAAAAGGATTTTGAAAATCAAGTAAGAGACGTAAAGGAAAAATTGAGTAGAGAAATGAGAGCAAGAAAATCATGAAAAATGAGTCAACAGCTTGGTAAAGGAGACACACACACACACACACACACACACACACACACACACACACACACTCTGATGAAAATAACACCTTAAAAAACACAGTAGGACAGAGGTAAGGAATCTGCAGCCTAGGTTCCTGGGTGTGGCCTTTTGATTGAGTTCAAGTTTTAGAGAACAAATCCTTTTGCTAAGGGGATTTGTTCTGTGAAGTTGAAATTCAGTCAAAGAGCCACACTTGAGTACCTAGAGGGTCACCTGTAGCCTCAAGGCCACAGGTGACCCATCACTGGAATAGCCTAAATGATAAAAGAGATCCAAAAAACCAATGAGGAGAATGTCTTAAAAAGCAGATTTAGCCACATGAAAAAGGAGTCCAAAAGCTCAGTGAAGAATATAATTCCTTAAAATTAGAATTGATTAATGGAACATTTGTAGCAACCCTTTGTTGAACAAGTCTATCAGTGTCATTTTTCCAATAGCATGTGATTATATCATGTCTCTGTGTCACATTTTGGTAACTTTAACAGTTTTTTAAACTTTTTCATTATTGTTATATCTGCTAACGGTGATCTCTGATCAGCGATCTTTGATGTTACTATTGTAATAGTTTTGGAGCACCACAAACCACGATGATATAAGGCTGTGAATTTAACCAATAAATTTTTATGTGTTCTGACCAATCCACCGACTGGCAGTTCCCTGCCATTCTCCTTCTCCTCAAGTCTCCCTATTCCCCAAGACACAACAATATTGAAATTAGACCAATAATGACCTCTAAGTGTTCAAGTGAAAGCAGAATCAATCTATATGGCAAACTTCATTGTCGCCTTAGTTTAAGAAATTGTCATAACCACCTCAACCTTCAGCAACTACTACCCTAATCAGTCAACAGCCATCAACATTGACACAAGACCCTCCATCAGCAAAAAGATTGCAATTTGTTGAAGTCTCAAGTGATGGTAAGCATTTTTAGCAATAAAATATTTTAAAATTAAGGTATATACATTGTTGGGGATTTTTTAAAACATAATACTACTGCACATTTACTGGACTATGGTAAAATAGTATTAACAACTTTTATATGCACTGGGAAACCAAAAAATTCGTGTGATTTGCATTATTTAGTTGCAGTGGTCTGGAACCAAACCTGCAGTATCTGCAAGGTATCCCCATATGGCAATAATCCAAGAAAGAAGTTATGAGTCTCAGAACTAGAGGATGGATGAAAGAAATTCTGCAAAGCAGAATTAATAAGGTTTGGCAATTCATTGGACTTGGTGGGGAGCAGGGGGAAGAGAAAGAAGAATCAAAGTTGCAATAAGAATGTTAAAAACCTGGCTATCTCAACAGAAAAAGGAAAGTTAGGAGGGGCAGATTTAGGAGGAATGATAATTAATTCTGTTTTGGAAATATTGAGTTTCAGAAGCCTATGGGACATCCAAGAGGAGACATAGTCAAGTAAGTGGTATATTGGGAATGGAGTTCAGGAAAGGAATGAGAGGTCGATATGTAGAAATTTGGTAGAAATGATATTATAGGGATGACATTAAATCCATGAGTTAATAAGAACATAAAGAACAAGATTATAGGGAAAGAAAAGAAGACCTCCTAAATCTGCTGCTTCCTAACTTTCCTTTTTCTGTTGAGAGAACCACCATTTTTCCCATCCCCTAGCCAGGTTTTTAACATTCTCATTGCAACCTTGATTCCTCTTTCTGTCCCCTGTTCCCCACCAAGTTCAGTGAATTGCCAAACCTTATTAATTCTGCTTTCCAGAATTTCTTTCATCCATCCTATAGTTCTGAGACTCATAATTTCTGAGTATACCCATGCATAGAGAATGGGACATATCCAATAATCCAACAAAGGGGACAAGTAAGGCATGGTCAGAAAGAGAACTAGAAAAAAGCAATAGTAATGTCACAAAAATCCAGGGAAGGGCTGGCATCCAGGAAATAGGGTGGCCAGTAGGATTAAATGCAACACGGAATTCAAGGACAATAAGGATTAAGAAAAGGTCAATGGACTAAGCAATAAGAGGTCACTGGTAAACTTGAAGAAAGCAGTTTCTGCCTAAAGACAAGGATGACAAACAGATAATAAGAAATCAAACTTTTTATGGGATATAAGAAAATAGAGGTAACAGTGTAGAGACTTTCTTTTCCAGGAGTTTGGCCATGAACCAATAGAGAGATATAGGACCATAGCTTGAGAGGATGGCAAGGTAAGAAAAAAGTTCATTTTAGGATGAAAGAGATCAGCACGTGTTTGCAGACAGCAAAGAAGTTAGTGAACAAAGAAACATAGATTAAAGAGTAATGGAAGGAAAATTTTCAGCCTCCTTAACTGGTTTTTCATCCACTTCATGCCCATCAACCATGGATATTCCTCAAGGCTCTGTCCTAGGCTCTTTTCCTTTTTTCCCTTTGTACTACCTTCCTTGGTGATCTCAACAACTTTGATAGATTCAATTATCTTCTCTATACAGATTCTCCCCAAACCTATATATCTAGCCTTGGTTCAGTGTCATATATCCGACAATCTATATACCCAGGTCTGTTTCCTAAGGTTTGATCATTTTCAAAACTACCTACTGGACATCTTGAATTGCATGTACCACAGGTATCTCAAACTGTAGACTGTGCAAGAAAGAACTCATTATCTTTCCCCAAAAACCCTTCCTCCATTATTATAGAGTAAACTACTATCTTATAGCAGTTTTGGTGTAATCTTTGACTCCTCACACTTACTCATCCCACATATCCAATCCTTTGCCAAATTTTGTTATTTCTGCCTTCACAACATCTCTGGCATACATCCCCTTCTCTCCGCTCACACAGCCAAACCAAGGTCAGGCCCTCATAGTCTTTGCCTGAACTAATGCAATATCATAATGTAATAGGGCAGCTAGATGGTGTAGTAGATAGAGTTCTGTGCTAGGAGTCAGGAAGACTCCTCTTTCTGTTCAAATCTGACCTCTGATACTGGGCAAAACTTAACCCTGTTTACCTCAATTTTCTCATCTGTAAAAATGAGTTGGAGAAGGAAATTACAAACCACTCTAGCAGCTTTGCCAAAAGCAAAAAAAACTAACAAACAAACAAACAAAAAACCAAATGGAGTCATGAAGAGTCAGACATGACTATAAAACTACTGACTGAATGTAATAGTATTCTAACTGGTCTCTCGACTCCTAGTCTCTCCCCATTCTAATCCACTCCCACCTCCTCAGCCACCAATGTGATTATTCTAAAGCAGGGCTTCTTAAACTTTTTCCACTCAAAACCCTTTCACTGCTTCTTAAACTGCGAGCTGCAGTAGGACCCACAGTTTAAGAAGCATTGTTCTAAAGCACAGTCCTGACTACATCATCACTATTCTCTTTCCTCCCTCCCATTCCTACATCTGGCTCATTATGCTCCAGTGGCCTACTATTCCCTACAGTATTAAACATAAACTCCCCTGTTTGGAATTTAAATCTCTTCATGAACTGGCCCTTTCCTACCTTTTTAAATCTTCTTACTTTATTCCTTTCAACCTTCTCCAGCTACACCAATCCATTATGAATTCCTTGAACACCACACTCCACCTCCCATTCCCATGCCTTCCTACTGTTTGCCCCTCATGCCTACAATACCCTGCCCACTTACCTCTACCTCTATTCCCTACCTTCCACTGAAACTCAGGTCAACTCCTGCCTTCTTTAGGAGGCCTGTTCTGGTCCTCCCAGCTGCTACTGCCTTCCCCTTTGAGATTACCTTCCATCTATTCTGCATACATTTTGTTATTTACATGTTGTCTCTCCCCTATCATCACAGTAGCTCCATGAATTAAAGGAGTATTTTTGGCCTTTCTTTGTACCCAGTGCTTAACACAGTGCTGGGCACGGTGTGCGTGCTTAATGAATGCTTATCAATGATGACAATGATTAGTGATCCACACACAAGCATAATCCAGAGGACTTTACTATTCCTACAGAATCCTCCCCTCATCTGAACTCTGTGCTGGCCATCTTTTATGGCTGTGGCAGAAACTTTTGGCAACCATTTGCCTCTAATTTCTATGGTTCAACTACTACAATTAAAAGATTGTGGAATAAAGTTATGTCTGTTGTATCTATCACATAAGTCTTATGATATTCATATGCAGATGGGAGCCACCTAGGAAGCAGAGAATTTTTAAGGCATCATTTTGCTCTGTCAAATTAGCAACGGAAACCCATGAAACAAAGAAAATTATAAAATTTCCTTCTGTCTTCTTCAGCCACCTCCTCTTTCAATCAATCAACCAATCAATCAATAAACTTTTCCTAAATGCCTACACATGCCAGATACTGTCCCAAGTGCTTTCTAAATTAGCAATGATAAAATGGCTGGAAGGGAGGAGGACAGAAAGTGTTAACAATCTAGTTTAAAGGTGGATGGTCTAAATTTTCATCTAATAACATGAAGTTAACTGTTACTACTCTAAATATGAGAATGTTTTCCCAATGACCAGCAGGTGGTCAGTCAGTCATGCTTTCAAAAGAAGTGAATCATAGCATCTTGGCATTCTCATTATAAACAAAACCAAAAGAGAGAAGGAAGAAACTCTTAAATGAAGGGATGACTCCCACGTTTTCCTTGGAGCTGGTTTTATCATATATTTGGCATTATTTTGTGGGACTTTGGTTTATCTTGCAGTGTAATGCTCAGGTTAAACATAAGCAAAAAAAACCATTACAAAGATAATTGGATCTTGCCAACATCTATGGCTGAAGATGAAGATGTAGAGAAAATCAATTAAGGACTCAATAAGAACTTCCAAATTAAATCAACATGTACTTTAATACTCGGTGATGTAAATGCAAAGGACAAACATAGGGAGCACAGGGGAAAGAATATTGGAAAATATGGCACAGGGTCAAGAAATGAAAGGAGCCAAAGGCTTATAGATTATATGATAGACTTGTGCTTATACATTATGAATACTTTGTTCAACAAAAGAGTAGGAAGAAGTTGGGCATGGCAAATATTGAACCACATAAAATTGACAGGGACTATATCTTAATAGGCAAAAAATGATGGGTTACTGATATGGAAATAGTTTCCAAATCAGATGTACAGTGAACTGGTAATTAATTTATGAAAGTATGAAGTAGGGGTAAATATGCCCAGTTTTTTGGATACTTGCCAGGAAAGACTATGATGGTAGCCAGAAAGGGGACTTTAACCACACTTTAATTAGGTACAGAGACAAGTGCCAAAGGAGTATAGAGGCAGACAGCATGGGGACAGGGCAGATGGGATGGCAAAGGGAAGAAGGTACCATGGGGGAAAGGAAAGAAAAGGGGAGAGGCAGAGACAATCACTCATTTAACCATGGATTAGAATTGGGAGCACTAGGCAGCATGGAACAAATAGAAATGCAAAAGGGTTTGAGTGGACAGGAGTTTGAGGTCTCATTTTTACAGGATTTCAGGTGGAACAGATTAACTCTTATCTGGGCCACCTTGGGGTTAGTTCATTAACATATGCAAATCACCTCAAAGTTTTCACAGTTAACATATCCCTGTCATCTCAACATTATCAACACCTTTTGGAGGTCTGCTGATCTTACTGTGAATGTCTAGAACTTGTCTGAGATTTACATATCATAGGACCAAAAGACCCTGACAGCAGCCCCTAGATGACTTGCACTGAATCAGCACATACTAGCAGGGTGTGAATTTTTCTTAATATAGGATACAGTTTGTAAATTATGCTCCTTTGATCTTTGGGACAGTTTGTATGTGACTTCCAGGTTGCCCTTTGCAATTTTATTTCCCACTATTTCCCCTTCATAATGGCTACATCTAAACTTACTTAATTTACTAACTAAATGAGGGGGCAGGTCAAGGGACTGGAACAAGATAGCAATTTTGACACATACAGTCAGACTATTGACTTGTGAGAGAATAAATGTTGGATAAGACCTAGACCTGTAATTTTATTGCTATAAAGAACTCTCAGGTGAGGAAATTCTCCCTCTCAATGCAGGTAGGCACTTTCTCTACAAATTAGAGTATTAAAGAGTTGCCTAGATAGTTTAAGTGACTTGTCCAAGGCCACAGAGACAGTATATGACAGAGATAGTCATTAACCCAAGTCTTTATGGCTTTGAACCTGGCTCTCTAGTTACTGTACTCCCCCTCTATTTATTAGAGCAAAAAAAATCTAAATTAACATTTAATTAGAAGAAAGAATGAAAATGAGGAAAATATATATGACATATAATTATAATAGCTCCAACTTGATCTATTCTACAAGTGACATAAAGGATGTTATCAGAAAGGAAGATGGGCTGCTCACATGAGAAGAGTAATAGATGACAATGGGCAGGTCATATCCGGTATCTGTGCAATATCAAGACTTCTAAGGAAGACTACTATCACATTGAGTAGAATCCCCATGGAGTATTTGTGGTAATACATGGCCCAAAAATACACAGAATTCCAGGGCATCATTAGAGAAAGTGCCTGCTTGAAAGATATTGGAGTTCTTTTGAAGGACTGGTATGAGCAAATGTGAAATGGATAAAAGAAAAGACATCAACACAAACTGTTACCATTTCTTAGGCCAGTTTAATGTAAAGAGATTACCATAATGAAGAAGGCAAAAGACCTCCAAAACTGGCAGAAATTCTTAACTCTCTAAATTCACCTTGACCAGTAGAAAAGCATACATCTACAAGTAATGCTGATTTAGAATATATAGATTAATTTCTTAAAGCTTAGGAAGGGTGATGTTCACAGACCATTTATATCCTCACCATGCTGTACAAAGAGCACTGGTTCTGAAATCAGAGGCCCTGGATTCAAATCCCACTTCTATTCTTACTCTCTGGGTTACCTGAACAAGTCCATTTAACCTCCCTGAGTCTCAACTTCCGCATCAGTAATATAAAAGGTTTGGTATAGATAGCATTTGGAATCACTTCTACCTCTAGAAATATGATTGTATGATCCTATGTAAATAGTAATAAATGGGGAAGGGGGAAGATATGAGTTTATAGAAAACTTGGCTGAGACCCAAGTAAACTAGATCATTTCAAAATCATTCAAGAAACATCTTTCAAGATGCTGTACCAAAAAAAGGGGCCATCCCTTGACTCACTTCTTTTATATACATATATACATATATATATATATGTATATTGCTTTTTGGAGAGGGGAGGGCAGGGCAATTGGGGTTAAGTGATTTGCCCAAGGTCACACAGCCCTTGACTCACTACTTAAATAGGCCTATTCACTAAATGGTCATTACCTCACTCTAAGTGAGTACATGAAAAGGCCTTACCCTAAAAGGAGCAGGGAAGGTCTCCCATTGCATCCTGGGCCATCTTCCGTTGTCTTGATGAATATCTGGTCACTGGACCCAGATGGCTCTGGGGGAGAAAGTGAGGCTGGTGACCTTGCACAGCCCTCCCTCACTCAAATCAAAGTCAACTGCAAGTCACATTACAATTTCCCTGGTGCCATGGTCCTCTTCAAAAACAAAGAACAAACACAACCAAAAAAATTGTCACATCCATCAGCTCCACAATGGAGTTGCCACACTTAGACTTCTGACATAAGTCAGACAAATGTACTTGCATAATAAACCATCACTAGTGTCTGACTCTATGTGACCCCATGGACTTTTTCCATGGGGTTGTCTTGGCAAAGATACTGGAATGATTTGCCATTTCTTTCTCTGGTGAGTCCCCATTTTAAAGATGAGGAGCTAAGACAAATACGGGTTATGTGACTTGCCCAAGCTAGTTAGAATCTGAGGCTGGATTTGTACTGAGATCTTTCTAACTCCAGACCAAGTACTCTATGCACTGTGCCACCTAGCTGCCCCACATAATGAACTAGAAAAGGACCAAAAAGGACAAAACTGAACCCAAAGAACTCCTAGTGTTCTCCTCTTAGTATAAAACATGTCCTATCTCCCAATGACATAAAAACAGAAGATAACTGAGTGACATCAAGAATGCTATAATGGTACTCATGGAATATCACAGGACTCAATCACTTTGACCAATGAGATTGCTGGAAGTCTTCCAACCTAGTACAAGGTTGGAAAAGGTAGTAGTCACTTGATAAATTTCTTATTAAGCGAATTATTGCTCTAAAGAGAACACTTGTTTCCTTGATGCCACCACCAATGATCTGGAATTGAAAAGTAACCTGACCCCTCTCCCAGTTATCTTCCACTGAAGTCTACCCTACTTATGTCCAGTATTCGGGTGATCACTGGAGTACAGTGGACTGTGATATTTAAAGTACAGGGAATATGTCCATCAAAATTGAAAGTCCCTGATGCAGACTTAAATCCTCTTCACTAATGTTAAGTTTAGACATCCTAGCTTTCTTCTGTCCTTGAGTTGCCTGCAAAAGACATAATGGTGTCAAGGAGGAAAGACAACATTTAAATCGCTGTGGGTCACAAACATTCCCAAGGCATGCTTTGTCACAGAAGGGCAAAAGGCAGAAATCAGGATGTGCAATCTCTTGATGGATTTGAAAGCCAGCAAGAACCTTGAGAATAAAAGGCAAGAATGGTTCCTTAGAACAGAGGGCTGCCAGATCATCCTGATGGGAGGAAAACTGCTGGTAGCAGTTACCATAGATACTCCTGAGGCAAAGGAAAAATGACCTCTCTGTTAGAAATAAACTGGGAAAAGAAATCGTTGACCTTCACTGGTTTTTGCGTAAAGAAGATCTGTCATAAGCTCACTTAAGGTCCATTTATTTTTCTTTTACTATGAAAAGAGGCACAGCTGTCATCTTTATGTCTAACAGAAGGTGGTTATTGACAAATAAAAAATTTCAAGGACTAGAAACCAGATAATTTGCTGAATGATACATGGAAGCTTTATTCAGGAATCTACCCATTGTCATACTTTATTTATGAGGTATGGGTCTATTACCAATATTTTTTTATTAAATACCTTTCTAATTGGCCCAGCACTATACTACTTACTATGGGGATATAAAGAAATAAAAGAAAATCCCCTTGCCCTACAGAAGCTTAGAATATTATTGGGAAGAAATGACTAATACACAACTAATGATTTAAATATATTTTTATATGTATACACACACATAAAATATGTGTATATGGAAGGCTAGATGGTGTAAGACCCTTGGACTTGGAGTCAGTAAGACTTCATATCAGAACTGTCACTCACTAGCCAGATCAGCAAGTAGGTGGCCTAATGGACAAAGCACTTAGCCTAAAGTCAAGAAGACCCAAGTTCAAATCTCACCTCAGATACTTACTAGCTATGTGAATTTGGGTAAGTAACTTAATCTCTATTGGCCTCAGTTTCCTCATCTATAAAATGAGGATAATAGCAGCACCTACCTCTTAGGTTGCTCTGAGAATCAAATGAGATATTTGTAAAGTGCTTAGCACAGTGCCTCTTTGTAGCAAGTGACTGATCAATGCTTGTTAAATCTATCAAAATCCTTCCCCAATGGTCCATTATAATAAAATGTTGATCTTGGATTTATAGGATTATAGTTTCTGCAATGGAAATAACCTCAAAGACCATCTTCTCCAATCCCCTCATTTTATAGATGAGGAAACTGAGAGCCAGAGATGAAGAAAGTTCTTCTCCTAGTTTATTTCTAATGGAGATACCATTTTCCCTTTGCTTCTTGAGTGTCTATGGTATAACTGCTACAACCCAGATCATCCGGCAGCCCTCTGTTCTAAGGAACCATTCCTGCCTTTATTCTGAAGGTTCTTGCTGGCTTTCCAATCTGCCGAGAGATTGTTCATCCCAATCTCTCCCCAAATGAAGGTGAAGTGACTTCTCCAGGTAATGAGTCAAGACAAAACCCAACCCCAAGTCCTCTGACTATGACTACAGTACCAAATCCACTATCTTATTCTGTCTTTCTTCAGTTCTCAAAAGCTCAGCCTGAGGGAGTGTAACCTCTAAGACTCAAGGTCTTAACCTGAGGCCAATAAACTTATTTTTTATCATTTTTGACAACTGTATTTAAATAAGATTGGTCTCCTTTGTAATCTCATGTGCTTTGTTTAATGCATTTATGAACATTATTCTGAAAAATGGTCTATATGCTTGTAATGGTAATGTAATTTGAATTTGAAGATTCCTTTGTGTTGGCAAAGGTAGCAGGTACGTAGCACTTAGTTATTGATCAAGCCTCTGTTGGGGAGACAGAAGGTATGAACTCCTGTCTCCTATTGCTGACATTACAGGAAGGAGCTGGCTGAAACAGGAAGCTAATGCTGTGTGTATATGAAGAAAGCCCTAGAGAGGGAGAGTTAGACATTCTTGGAGCAGGCGTCATGGAGGCAGAAGCCAGGGAGGCTGAAGAGCAGCAGTAGAGGCTGAAGAGGACATGCCCCTCACAACCCCAGCCCCCAGGCTGGAGAGAATGATTTTGATTTTGAAAACCTGGATAGAGTGATTTTGATTCTGGGAACCAGCTAAAACTTCTGCTGAGTCTGAGGACCAGTTGGAGCTGCTAAGGATTTCTGAGAGCCAGTCAGAGCTGAGGGCCAGCCAGAGCTGCCATAGACTGAGGAAGCATGACTGTGATGCTGGTACTTTGAATGAACCTGTTGGTGGCTTTGTCAAGCCTTGACTTCCTGAAAACAGAGGATTTGAAACAGTAAAGGATGTGAGATGGACTGGACACTGTGAGCTCCAATATGGAGCAGGAAGTATGTGGAGAGCTGGACAAGGACCTGGGAACTGTTTGCCTTTGAACCCAGGTGACAGTTTGGTGAATCTAGATAGCATCTGGGACCATGGAAGGGGATCCAGGGAATCTGAGAAACCACCCCAAGTCAAGCTGAAAGAAGACTTTATTTGGGTACTGTGTGCTGACTGAGAAATTGAAAATTTACTAGTGACCTAGGGTTGGAGGGTCTGCATATATAATGATTGAATAATGAATAATGAAGGATGATTGATTGACTAAATGATTGTACTTAGTGATTGATGACTGAATAAGTAATTGATTTGTAACCTAGTATGCCCCATGAATAGAAAACTTCCCCTATAGTACTTTGTGACTGAATTAAAGATTTTTTGAATGCTTGAGTTACTAAATGATTGTTCTTTGTTCAAAACTTTGTGACCCCTGTAGTGGAAATTATGTGGCCATTTTCTGTGATAAGTTGTTGTGAATGCTATATTTTGATTTTCTGTGATAAGTTGTAATATTGTGAATGCTGTACTTTGATTTACTATGAATGTTTTTCTTTGATTTGTTATAGAATAAATATAGTGTTCACTATACTGTGTAATCAGAATCTTAAAAGCTGTTCATAGTAGCATTCTTCTGGAAAGCTGCTCATGCATGGCATTACAATGTTTCACCAGACTGCCAAAGAGGTCCAGGACACATATACACAAAAGGAACCCCTGTTCTAGGAGTTTCTGCCAAGCTTAAAAGGGCTCTGAGTATTGGCCCAGAAGTAGGCTATTTGCCTATTGTTCAAGAATCAGTCTAACTAAATTTGGAAATTAGTCTAAATTTGGAAAAGCCTATAACTAGACAGTTGGTCACCACATAATGATATCTTTCAGTTACATAGACACACAAAGATTGTCTTCTAAAGTTAAGAGGAGTTGTAATCTCTGTAAGTGAAGGAAGATATCCTATAAATGAAATAACTGATACTTACAATAAGTATATAACACTATAGGATTAAGTATGAGAGACAGTGTGGTTAAATAGAGAGCCAGCCTTCAAATCTCAGATACATACAGATCAGATCAGATGTTTCAGATACATATAGACTGTGTGACCCTGGGCAAATAACTTAACCTCTAAGTGCTCTAGAAAATTTTCTGAAACTATAAGTTGCAGAAAATAAGGAATTTCCTTACCAGAGAATTCTCTATAATAATAGAATTATACTTCTAGTCCCTATCCTTCTCTAGCCTTAAGATGAAATAATGGATCTGTAGTGCAAAATACTATGCCATGTCTGATAAAAAGAGGGATTAAGTATAGAATCACCTATCATAGAACTTTAGACATGAAAAGGACCTTAGCAGCTGATTGCTTTTAATTTGAAAACAAAACTTTATAATTAGCTTTAATAAATTTTAGTTAATTACATTCAGCTGAGCTTTTTAAAAAAAATTGTATTATTTTTAATTTATGGAATAAAACAAGTATTTCCATAATACAGTATAATAAAAAAAGATGATTTCACATGAAACTACAAGTCTATTATGTACAATTTGCTATTCCTTTTAAATATATAATAAAGTTATCATGTAACTTTCTTTTTTTCCTTTCTTTAAATCCCTTCTTCCCCTACCACCCCACCTAGAAATACCACCATTAGGCATAAATAAGGGGTGTGTGTGTGTGTGTGTGTGTGTGTGTGTGTGTGTGTAAAATTATTCTACACATATTACTATTTATCAATTCTTTCTCTGGATTGCTAAGTATGGTAGAGACTTAAACAGGGTTCTGGGTTACAATGGACAGAGCAGTAGAAGTCAGAAACTAATAACAATAATAATATTCATCTCAATAAATAACTAGTATTATATAGTCCTTTAAGTTTTACAAAGTGATTTAAAATATGATTTTATTTTGTCCTCATAACAACCCTGGGAAGTAAGAGCTATTATTATCCTCATTTTATAAATACCAAAACTGAGTTTTGGTTAAAAGTTAAAAGATTTGCTCAGGGTCATACAACTAGGAAGTAAACAAGGCCAGATTTGAATTCTGGTCTTACTTACTCCAAGTCCAGCACTCTATTCTCTGTGCTAAGCAGAATGGAGTCCTATATAAAAATGCACCCAAATAAAGCAGTACTCATAAAATTAGAGGATGTGAGAGCTGGGATAGAACTAAGAGGTCATCCTTAGTCCACCTCCCCTAATTCTATAAATGAGGAAAGTGGAAAACTGGAGGGGTGAATTGACTTTGATCAACAGATCATCAAATACGAGAGCTAGAAGGAGCAATAAGGACTATAACTGCACATATGAGAAAGCTGAGGCGAACAGAGAAGGCTTGAAAAAGATAGAGAGAGAGAGAGAGAGAGAGAGAGAGAGAGAGAGAGAGAGAGAGAGAGAGATAAAAATATACACTCATATATAAATATATATTTGCTATAACAACAATAAGAAATAAAATAATAATAAAAACAATAATAATATAGTGCTTTATAACTCAGAAAACCTACTCAAATATATGATCTGAATTGATTCTTTAACAGGAATTCTGATATTATTTTTCTTTATAGATGAGGCAATTAAGTCTTAGGAAGCTCAATCTCAAGGTCATATAGTAGCCACATAAGTGGGAGAGAAAGGCCTTGAACACAGATATTTGATTCCCATTTCACTGTTTATTCCACTATGTAATAATAGTGGCAGCTTCTAAGAAACTCAAAATTCTCTGTGCTACAGCCCTTCCCAGTTGTCTAAGATAATAGTATTTCCCCATTTCTAAATGACATTACATGTCAATTTTAACATCTTTCAAAGTTAGGTAAGCATATTTACTACTTTGCAATTTTCATGGATGTCCAACTTTGCTTTGTCTTTATTTGTACAGTACATTTTCATCAAGAAGTGAAAAAGTTGCTTCTAGGCACTAATTAATCTCCTCACCATCCCAGAGAGACAAGAAAGATGAGTATTACATCAGTTTGCGTGTTTCAGTTAAATTGCACAAACATTAGGAGAGTCAAATAACATATTCATCACAGTGGGTTAATTAAAACAATGGTTTAAACAATGCCATAATTTCAAACTTGTACTTTAGACTAAATCAAAACACAAATACAGGGCCATCTATGAAAGGAGTTTGGGGACAATAGCATAATAAAATAAAGAACAAAAGTGAATTCAACAAATATTTACTGAACATCTTCTATGTGTAAGATACTGGAGTCAAGGGTCAAAGGGAGAGCGGTATGCAAAAATATAAATCCTTATCTCAAGGAACACAAAGTCATGTGGTCAGAGAGGATACAAATTACTGGAAACAACACAGCAAATCCCACATGAGAAGACTGTGCTTGACTCCTACCTTCACCACTCACGTGTTTTCTCATGGACAAATTATTATATTTTTCTGAGCCTCATTTGCCTCAACTACACAGTGGGAATAATTGTACTTATAAAACCAATCACACAAAATCACAAAATATAAGTATTAGAAAGGCTATCTAATCCAATTTATACACAAAATAGAACCTCTCTTTACAACATACCTAACAAGTGGTTGTCCAGCTTCTGGATGAAGACCTCCAAAAAGGAGGAATCCAGCACCTCTCAAAGGAAACCATTCCACTGAAGGACAAATCTAATTTTTAGGAAATCCTTCCTGACATCTAGTCTAGCTTCTTTCCAATTTTGCCCATGAAAGTTTCCCAATGTTATCACGAAGGTCAAACGGGATGATTCATTCAAAACTCAGTGTAAACCTTACAGTCCTATAAAATATTGGTTATTGATATTATTGAGTGATATGTGAATAATATCACCAGTAAATGTGAGTTCTAAGAAGGGAAATAGCACTTCTGTCTAGGAGATCAGGGGAGGCTCCATGGGAAAAGTGGGATATGAGGTAGGAGGAGTAAGATTTTAATAGGCAGGTTGAAGGGAAGATACTTTAGATTACATGAAAGGCATATGCTAAGGTTCAGGGAAGGGAAAATACAATTATGTTGAGAGACTAGTAAGTAGATCAGTTGAAGCAGAGGGAGAAATAAGAATCACAGATTAGGTAGGGATTGCCACACAGGGTGGGAGCTATTAAATGATAGGCTGAAGTTTAATTCTAGTCAGTGGGGAATTAATGAAGGTTATATAACATGATCCAAGTGATTTTCTAGAAGGTTATCTGTGAGCAGTATAGAAGATATATCAAAGAATGGCAGCAGAGAAACCATAGAATCAAAGCATTTAAAACTAAAAGGACCCAATCTCGCTCTATTCTCCCATTTTATAGATGTGATACCACAGGTCCACAGAGAATGAATGATATCAAGACCACACAGGTAGTAAGTAGCAAAGCCCAGATTCAAAACTAGGTCTTCTGACTCCAAAATCAGTGTTCTCACTGTGAACTAATCTAGGCTCATGATTGTTCCCTATAACCAGCTATGTATTGGAATAGATGCATTTCTCAAGAGTTATGTATAAATTGATTTTTTGTAAAGAAAATTGCACTTCCAATGAATTAGGGCAGCTTCTTATTTAAGGAAACTTGAGACTGATCTTGGGGGAAGAACAAACAATCCTGCTGTAGTATGATTTAATTAATTTGCCTTGTAAATTCACATTTTCGTATACTGGGGACCACCTTGTAACGATACATGAGTTCTGTAGCCTACCAATGTCATATGTGCTACTTATCTGCAAATAGCCATTTTGGGGATTACACCATGGATTAAACTCTCTCTCTCTCTCTCTCTCTCTCTCTCTCTCTCTCTCTCTCTCTCTCTCTCTCTCTCTCTCCCAAGAAGCCATTGCAAATATGCATATAAAAAGTTTCCTACAAGCTCCATGGCTCTGATACAAATCTGCCCACAAACTCAAGCTGTATTTTCATGGAGACATAGTGTGTGAGCCAAGCCTAGTAGAAACAGTTCTAATCTACATGCATTAACCCTTCAGATGAAACAGCACTGTGAGGAACATGAAAAAAAAATGCTACTGATTAAGTAAAATGCCACTGAACAAATGCCAAAATTAGCTCCAACTATAAAGCAGTTCTCACCGAACTCTTAGGAAACCAAAAAAAAAAAATCTAGGTTGGATTTTCATAAATTTACATAGATTTCCCAGCTTTGCATTTTTTGATAAGTGGCAAAAAATTGAAGTAGATTAATGATTTGAAAATTATTAAGGACAACGGGAGACTTAACTAAAAGATTCTGTACAACCTTTAACAAGCAGGGACTCAAGCTAAGGGCAAAATCATTACAGTATGTGTAATGGCTGGGTACAAGAATGTTCAGCATTCCCAAGACATGCAGAAGAAGCCTTTTTCATTCTGTAAGTGGCTCTCCTTGAAAAATAATTCTAAGAATATTAAAAATAGATGAAACAGTGCTTTAGGACTTCAGTGATCAATGACTTCTTCCATGCTGATGCTCCCCATACCATACCCCAATGCAGACTACAATCTTTAGATGGTCATCACCAGTTACCATGGTAAAAAAAAAAATTATAGCTAAATCTCCATTAGTGCGAATAATGAATCCTGCAACCTATCTGAATCATTGGGCATAACCAATTATGATATTTTACATAATTATAACTGAATAGTGCAAATCTAAATACATGGTACTGCTCCACAGGGTTCATTATTCGAACTAATTGGACCTAACTGTAATTACCTAGTGACCTGGGCAAATGGCCAGGCTTGTCATTAGACAACCAACAGACAGATGGAGATAATCACCAGTCCAGAGCTTGAATATTTTCCTGGCTTGTGTCCTGTTACCATAGTCTTCAAGAACTCAGTGTGATTTCCCTACCATAATGAGATAAGGGGAAAAGATTTTAATGAAACAGGAAGCAATAAATATATTTAGCACCAGAGTCTTCCAGGCAGCCCTAGATTATGTCATTAGCACCTTAAGATTTAAAGATATTGCTGAAGCCAAGAACTGGTTAGAGAAAGTATAATTTCAATTCAATCTAAACAAACTTTCTGATTGTCACAGTAGGTGGATTCCTGAGAATGGATTACAGAGTAATTATTGAACCCTGAGATGGCTGATGATGATCTTTCTTATACATAACCTCTAAGTAACACAGAATCAGAATCTTAGAGGTACAATTCTCCTAGGAGATCATCTACTTTTCCCTCCCAAAGTGGTAAAATGACCTAGTGAAAGAATACCTCAGAAAATTCTGTCTATCTACCCAAGGTCACTCAGCTAGTCAGTGGAAGAGCCAGGATTTGAATTCAGTTATCTTAGTGACCAATGAAGTACTCCTTCCATTATATTAAAACCATTAATACATGGTAGTCAACCCAACTAATCCTTGGGCATATGGACAGGAAGTTCATCTAGAAAGTTAAATAAATTATGACTCTTTAACATTAATCACTGTAATACAATTTTGATAATGAGAAAATGAACTAAGCTATTATTAGACAACATCAAAGAAAATTTATGGTTTCCTTTCATCGTGGCCACTCAAAGATAAGAATATGGTCAGAAAAGCATACAAAGAAAAAAGAGCCTCTGAAATTGTTAAGGTTGGCGATCCCAGTCTACAGTCAATGGAACCACTAAGCATTAAGGAATTCTGCTAACAAGTAGGGGCCTATTTCTGCAAGAAGAATTCACACCAGTCAGTGAAGTCAAGTCTACAGCAATGCAAAAGACCCAGTTGGACTCAGTCAATGAAACAGGGAAAAGGGACAAGACTGTCTTCTACATTATAGCCCTTCAGTTCATGTCATGGTGGAAAATTTTCCCAGAATGCTCCTTCCCCAAAGGATAAGCAATGTTCAACTAGAATGATTAAATTTTCACATGTATTGTCAAGAAGACAAATTATTATATAGTATAGAAGTGTACAAAAGAAACAGTAGACATAAACTCAAGAGGTTTAACTTCTAGACAGAGGGGGGAAAAGATACCGTTAAGACAAAACATAATTACAGATGTTCAATAACCTAGATTCTTTGCTCTCTGTGACCAAAGCCCCAACTGCAAGAGATCTTTCGCTCCCCAAAATCTCCACTGCAATTTATGGGCTCTCTGCTTTGTACTTAGTATGTTCTCTTTTTTGATTATTTGAGTTTTATGGTTACTGTTCTCCAACAGACAGCAAGCTCCTAGAGGACAAACTATCTTTGTATCCTATATGCAATTTACTCATAATTTATCACCACACACAGTAGGCATTTAAATTTGTGGAAATAAATTGAATACAAATGTTAATTCATTTGCAGCAATTTAGCATTTAACTTATAGATGTAAGTCAGTTTTTGTAAATGCAAATTCAGAGCCTTTCTGGTACAAGGTGTGATGGGCAGTGTTCTGGATTTGGAGTAAAAGGTCCTAAATTCAAATTCTGTCTCCTCTATTCTTACCCGTTTGACTTTGAGAAAATCACCTAACTTTTCTGGATCTTAGTTTCCCTAAATACAAAATGAAGGAGTTGGACTGATGACCTCAAAAATCCCTTTCATTTCTACATCCATGATCCTCTGGAGTCAGGAATATCTGAGTTCAAATCCACCTTCAGATACTTAATAGCGGTGTAATCCTGGACAAGTCACTTACACTTGCTTTTTCTTCAATATTAAATAGGGAAAATAAGTTGTTGTACAGGTCAGAGGAGATAATATTTGTAAAGTGCTTAGTACAGTGCCTGGTACTCAGCAGAAGTTTAATGAATGGAGCACCCTGCTCCCTTCCCCTTTCCCAGTGATGGTGGCACTGAAGGCAGTGCAGAACTTTTCCCACTAATCCATCCCAGATGCCCATCAAAGTCTCCCTATTCTGCTCTTCCTATTGGAGACTAGCATTTGCTTCCCTATACTCAAGCTTTAGTCATTAATGATTTAAAAATTAAGTAGGAGCATGTAGATCAGTGCTCCTAGGCGTGAAATCTCCAGCAGCCTAATGGTTTGGTGGTGAAAGCTTTATGCATAGGGAACAAACAAAGTAACTTGTAAGTGTCATTTAAATTTTATGCGTCAGCACTTGCTGGCAGTGAAATATTCATCCGCCAATGGTGCACCGGAGAAATGTTTATGCATAGGGGCAACAATTCGGAAATGAACATCTGTGGTAAAAATTTTATGTGTCACCGCTTGTGGCTGTGAAATAAATGGCAGCCGTAAAGTGATGGTTAAATGAATTTATGTCGAGGGCCAAGGGGAGGAAATAATCGCCACGGTCAAATTCCTCTTGGTGCTATTGTTTAAGGGCAGTAAAATAAATATCTATTAATTACATGAAGGTTAAAAGTGTTTATGTTTAGCATTAAGGAAACACAGTCACTACTAAATTATTATATTTATGTCAGTGATGGGAGATAAATGAGTTTGCACCAATGAGGCTACACGGTAAGCTGTTTATGCAGCCGAATCTTCAGAGAAGAGCCAGGAGGTCAATGTTTCCTGAGATTAAACATTTTATTACAATAGTTCTATTGCATTAGAGAAACAGTGCTCTCCTGTCTTTTGGAGTTGATCCAAATGTTGATGGGGCGGGGGTAGGAGGAAAGGCAATTTCTCATCTATTAAAAGGATCTTTTATTAAAAGAATACCTCAGAGAACCCTGATTATTCACCCCTTTAGTTCAACCTGTCTGTGATGAGCTGCTAAATGAAACAGTACTACAACCAATGTGGCAAACTTTTATATACTCATTTCTCCTTTCTGTAGGGTGGGCAGATCGCTTTGCTTAGAGACCCAGGAAGACCTGTGCTTGAATGCCACTTCAGATAACTTGCTACTTATGCGACTGGACAAATCATGTAACTGGTCTGAGTCTCCTTTTCCTCATCTGTATATAAAAATACTTCTCTAAGGGTTGTTCTGAGGATCAAATAAGGACCTATGTAAAGTGCTTTGCAAATCTTTTTGGGGGTGAAGGGGAGGCCTTGGAATGCTTTTTCAGAGGATGGTGGGAGGTGGCAGAGGTTGGGGAAGGGAGTGGCAGAGCACATGCAGAGCAGCTCCTCTCAAGGTCCGGACTCGCTGAGACCTTGAAACTAGGGCCAGATCGAAAGGGATGCTTGGCAAATCTTAAGGAGCTCTTTCATGCTATTAATACACAGAGAATAAAGTAACTTGTAATTGCCATTTAAATTATGCATCAGCATTTGGGAATATGCGGCTGTTTTTACTGTTGAAAGGCAGTAAGGAAGAGCGGAGAGCCAGTCTGGAAGTCCCAAGACCTGAGTGCAAGTCTTGCCTCTAGCACATGCTGGCTATTTGAACCTAGGGAAATCACACTTCTTAGTGCTTTGGGAAATCCTCTAAGATGCTAAGTTACAGAGAAGGTGCCATTGACGCCTGCATTGACAGAGGGAGATTCCTCACTGGGAGTTCTTTTACTTCACAGATCAAGTCTGTGGTTCTTGTCATAGTTGTTAAGACATTTTAGCGATTCCATTTGGGGTTTTCTTGGCAAAGATTCCCTGGAGTGGTTCACCGCTTCCTTCTCCAGCTCATTTTATAGCTGAGGAAACTGAGGCAAAAGGGGTTAAGTGATTTCCCCAGGGTCACACAGCTAGTAAGTGTAAGGACACACGAACTCAGAAAGGAGTCTTCCTCACTCCAGGCCTGGCACTCTATGCGCTATGGCGTCACCTAGCGGCCCATCAAGTCTGTATCCCTATTATTACTATTATTGTTTAGTTGTTGACTTGTTTCAGTCATGTCCAGCTCTCCATGACCTCATTTGGGGTTTTCCTGGCAAAGATACCGGAGTGACTTGACATTCCTTCTTTATCTCATTATACAGAGGAGGACCTGAGGCAACCAGAGTAAGTGACTTGCCCAGGGTTATCCAACTATTAAGTGTCCAAGGCTGGTTTTGAACTCAGATCCTGACTCCAGGGCCAGCATTCTAACCAGTGCACCTCCTCGCTGCCCATTTATGATTATTCTGCCACATACCATTTTTAAACCATTTTCTAAATTCCCAAGTTAGATTTCTACTTTTCTTTTGATATACAGAAAGAAAAATTAGCAAACTGTGCCAATTTAAGTTTCCTTAACAATTCTTTACTTTAGTGACCTAGTTAAGGTTCATTTTCCTTCATTCATACCTTTGTTTCTGAGGTGAAGAACCCAGCTATTTTAGCAAGGGAACATGTCAAAGATGGCATTTATTCTCCTCCAAGGCCTGAGTAGCTCTAAGTACAGACCTGGTAATAGATTGCCAGGGGCCAGAGGGAAGAAATAATCACCATAGCCTGCTTTTTCTCAGTTCTGTTGTTTAGCATACTGTATAAAGGAAAAGTGATTTCACTTGGGCTTTGGGGGGCTGGGGAGGATCAAGAAAGTTCTTCTACAGAAAGTGGGGTTCAGGTTGAATCTTAAAGAAAGCCAAGAGGCAGAGGTGAGGAAGGAAAGAATCCTCTACACGTGAGGGGACAGCTTGTGAAGAGGCACCTAGATGTTTAAATGGAATCATGGACAAGTTGCTTGCGTGAGAAACAGGAAATTGATGGGTACAAGTATGATACCAAGGCTGTAGGCCTGGTGGCTAGGAAGATGGAAGTATTCTTGATGGCCATAGAGAACTTCAGAAGAAGAGAGGGTTTGAGGGCAAGAATCAATTCTGCTTTGGACATCTTGAGTCTGAGATGCTGAGGGGACATCCAGTTAAGATGTCCAGAAGTCAGGTGGTAAAGCAGGACTACAGCTCAGGAGAAGAAATCGAGATGGATATATAGATCTGAGAATCTTCTACAGGATCTGATCAAATGACCCAGCACAACAGGACAGAGGCAAAACCCAAGAGGGCTCAAGATGGCTCTTTGGTGTACCTCCAGCTGTAATAGGCTGTGATCTGGATGCAGATTCAGTAAAAGAGCCTGAGGGGTATCCCGACAAGAAAGAAGAGACCCAAAAGGGAGTAGTGTCATGAAAAACTATCAAAGATAAAGCATCCAGGCCAAGCTGGTGATGATCTCCAAGTGTTAGAGGCAGCAGAAAGGTCAGAAAGCATGAAGACCAAGAAAAGATGTTTAGGTTGAAGAGTTAAGATCTCATCTTAATTTTGGAGAAAGCAGTTTCAGTTTAATGAGGAGGCCAGAAGCCAGATTGCAGAGGTCTTAGAAGCCCACAAGAGGAGAAGCAGTGACACAAAATAAATACCAATTAATTATACCAAGGTTAAATGTGCTTGTGTTTATTACTAAGAAAATAGATAGTCATGGAGAAGTTATTGTATGTCAAGGATGGTAGATAAATGAGTTGGCAGCAGCAAAGCTGTTTTCTAAGGATCAGCATGATTAAGTTCAGAGGCTTGTCATCAAAAGTTTGACCCTCCAGTTGGCGTTTTTTCCCACAGAAACAAGCAAAAACTTTACCAAGGAGAAGAAGGCTTGTGATCTGCTTTGGTGAGAGGATTTTCCATACCAATAAAATCACAAATCATGGAAATAATGTGTGTGTGTGAGAGACAGAGAAAGACAGAGAGGGAGACAGAGACACAGAGAAAGAAGGAGAAAGTATTGTTAACATTTATATAGGACTATAATACATTTTAAAGTGCTTTGCATAGATTATCTCATTTTATCTTCACAATAACTGCATGAAATAGATTCTGTTATTAGTTATATTTTAGGGACGTAGATAAGGAGTAGACCTGTGGTTTTATTAGTATAAGGAACTTCTGGAAGAGGAAATTACTACCAACACAAGTCAGTGCCTTCTCTGCAATTTATAATCTTAAAGAACTGCCTAAAGTACTGAAAGGTAAAGTGATTTGCCCAGGATCACACAGCCAGTATGTGTTGAATACAAAGAAGAAACCAGGTCTTCCTGACTTCAAGGCTAGGTCTCCATTGTACAAATGAGAAAATGATGATGGTGATGGTGGTGGTGGTGGTGGTGGTGGTGGTGATGATGATGATGATGATGATGACGACGATGACTATGGATGGATAGAAAGATAAATGAATAGGTAGATAGATCATACATGATAGATAAATATGGAAAGAGAAAGAAAGAGAGAGAAAGGAAGGAAGAGGAAAGAATGAAGTGAAGGAAGGAAGGAAAGAGGGTGGAGAGATATAGATGGATGAAGAGATAGATGAAAGAGAGCTAAATAGGGATTGACAGATGAAAGAAAGATAAATGATATAAAAGATAAATTATGATGATGATGATGGATAGGTAGATACATCAATAGGTAGATAGATAATAAATGATGGATAGATATGAAAAGAAAGAAAGAGAAAGGAAGGAAGAGGAAAGAAGGAAGGAAGGAAGATGGTGCATAGATATAGATGGATGAAGAGATAGATGAAAGAGAGCTAAATAGGGATTGACAGATGAAAGAAAGATAAATGATATAAAAGATAAATTATGATGATGATGATGGATAGGTAGATACATCAATAGGTAGATAGATAATAAATGATGGATAGATATGAAAAGAAAGAAAGAGAAAGGAAGGAAGAGGAAAGAAGGAAGGAAGGAAGATGGTGCATAGATATAGATGGATGAAGAGATAGATGAAAGAGAGCTAAATAGGGATTGACAGATGAAAGAAAGATAAATGATATAAAAGATAAATTATGATGATGATGATGGATAGGTAGATACATCAATAGGTAGATAGATAATAAATGATGGATAGATATGAAAAGAAAGAAAGAGAAAGGAAGGAAGAGGAAAGAAGGAAGGAAGGAAGATGGTGCATAGATATAGATGGATGAATAGATAGATGAAAGAAAGCTAAATAGGGATGGACAGATAAAAGAAAAATAAATGATAGGTGGATAGACAGAAAAATAGATGGGGATAAATAGATTCAAGAAAGATAACTAGATAGATAAATTATGTATAGATAAATAGAAAGAAAAATAAATGACAGATATAGATAGATTGATGGAAAGGTAGATAGGGATGGGTAGCTAGATAGATGAAAGATAAAAATAAAAACAGGTGATTGGGTGAAAGACAGAGAGAGAGACAGAGAGAGAGAGAAGAAAAATAGGTGATGGATACAGATAGATACCAATGCTGATAATACTCCCATAAAGTGGTTTAAAGCATACATGGCATTATTCTAAGAATCTTGCAATTTTGTTCTAAGGTTCTGAGGTTCAGAAAAGCTAAGTAATATAACAATAACAATAATTATGATCATCATCATCACCACTTGGTATTTTTATGTTTGAAGAGAGCTTTATAAATATTACTTTTTCTATACAACAACCTTGGTATAGATGTTTTTATCATATCCATTTTATAAATAAGGAAACTAAGACAGACTGAAGTTAAATCACTTTCCCAGGGTCACACAGCTCGTAAGTGTCTGGTGCTAAATTTGAGGTCAGGTCTTACTGATTCCAAGGCCAGTGCTCTACTCATTGCACTGCATAGTGGGCTATAATCATGCAGCATGTAAATGTATTAGTTTTAACTCAAACCCAAGACTCCTGACTCCAAGGCCAATGATCTGTCCACATATGTGTGTGTGTATATACATATATATGTAAATGACACACATTCATAAGCTGGTGTACATACGCATAGATATGTATATTACATGTATATGCATTTATATTATAGGATCTGAAATCTAATATTTAATGCCAAGGTATAAACAGGGGGAAAATAGCAAGGAAATACAAATCACTAATTTCTTTCTACTGCTTTCCTATTATGTCTCTATTTTTTAAGGAAAAAATTGAAGACACAGCAGCCTAAACAGACATAGAAATTCAGCCTTGAAATCAAAAAGACAAGTTCAAATCTCTCCTCTGACACATACTAGCAATGTGGCCCGGGGCTAGAGATACAAAGAAAGATGAGGAAAAAAGTCCCTGTCCAGGGGCGGAGCCAAGATAGCAGAGTAGAAACAGCACTTCCACAGGGCTCCAGCCCACACCACTTCAAAATTATGTAAAAGGGGACTCTGAACAACCTCTGGAGCTACAGCATCCACAAAATGATACAGAGAAGCTAACCTCCTGCTGAGGACAGCCCAGCAGCCCTGTAGGGAGCAACCAGTACATCACTCTGGGAGGCAAGCCCAGGACCCAGTGAGTCGGAGGTTTTAGCCCCAGGGTGGCTGGACCAGCAGCCAGCTGGAGGGAACCCAGAATACCAGCAGCTGTGGTTTTTCCAGAATTATCAACACATAGATGCCTCAGACAAAGTGAGAGGTTAGTGCCCTATTGGCTTTGGGACCAGTATTTGGGAGCATGTCAGCTTCTTCCCCTGGGGGTAAGAAGCCACTGAGGAACCATGGCACAGCCACCACTTTGCAGCTTCAGTTGCAGCTTCAGCTCCTGGCCTGCGAACTGTAGGGGGATCTGGCAATCAGTCTTGGGAGTAATCACTCTTGCATTAACCTTCTTGGATCTGGATTGTGGCCTGGGGTCTTGGGGGTGTATGACCAGCTTCCCAGAGTGTGTGTGGGCTTCATAAAGGGCACCCAACTAATACCTCCAGCAGTTAAGAAGACCCCAATGGCCCTTCACCCTCCGGAGCCAACATGGGTCGCGTTCGGACCAAGACCGTGAAGAAGGCGGCGCGAGTCATCATCGAGAAGTACTACACCCGCCTGGGCAATGACTTCCACACCAACAAGCGCGTGTGCGAGGAGATCGCCATCATCCCCAGCAAGAAGCTCCGCAACAAGATCGCGGGATATGTTACCCATCTGATGAAGAGGATCCAGAGAGGGCCTGTGAGAGGTATCTCCATCAAACTGCAGGAAGAAGAAAGAGAAAGGAGGGATAACTATGTCCCTGAGGTCTCTGCTTTGGATCAGGAAATCATTGAAGTGGACCCTGATACCAAGGAAATGTTGAAACTCCTGGACTTTGGTAGTTTGTCCAACCTGCAAGTTACCCAGCCCACAGTTGGGATGAACTTCAAAACACCAAGAGGAGCTTTTTAATATTTACTTTTGCCTTCTTTCCAATAAACTTGGGAACTCCCCCCCCCCAAAAAAAAAGAAGACCCCAATGTTTGGGACAGAAGCTCCCCTGTCTGGTGGCAGAGTCCTACTGTGGCAACAAGCCCAGAAGTCAAGTAATTAAGTGGCAATATGCCTAGGCAAAGGAAACAAAATAAACAGAAAAATCCAACATTAGACTCGTATTTGGGGGGCAAAGAGGATCTAAGCAGGGAACAGGAGGGCTGGGAGGTCAGAACTCCTGCACCAAAAGCCTCAAATGAAAATATGAGCAGGTTACAGGCCACAGAGGAGCTTAAGTAGGATTTTAAAAACCAAATAAGAGAAGTGGAGGAAAAATTGGGATGAGAAATGAGAAGGATGCAGGAAAAGTATGAAATGAGAGTCAACAGCCTAAGGAAAATAACACCTTAAAAATAGACTAACTCAAATGGCAAAAGAGGCCCAAAAAGGCAATGAGGAGAAGAATGCCTTAAAAAGCCAAATTTACCAGATGGAAAACAAATCTCAAAAGCTCACTGAGGAGATTCATTCCTTCAGAATTAGACTGGAGCAAATGGAAGCTAGTGACTTTATGAGAAATAAAGATGCTGTTAAGCAGATCCAAACAAATGAAAGATTAGAAGGCAATGTGAAATATCTCATGGGAAAAACCACTGACCTGGAAAATAGATCCAGGAGAGACAATTTAAAAATTATTGAACTACCCGAAAGTCATGATCAAGAAAGAACCTAGAAATCATCCTTCAAGAAATTCTCAAGAAAAATTGCCCTGATGTTTTAGACCCAGAGGGCAAAATAGAGGTTGAAAGAATCCACAAATCACCTCCTGTAAAAGATCCCAAAAAGAAAACTCCTAGGAATAGTATAGCTAGGTTCCAGAATTCCCAGATCAAGGAGAAAATACTACAAGAAACCAGGAAGAAACAATTTCAATATTATGGAAACACAATCAGAATAGCACAGGACTTGGCAGCTTCTACAGTGAGGGATGGAAGGGCATGGAATATGATATTCCAGAGGACAAAGGAGCTGGGATTAAAACCAAGAATTACCTACCCAGCAAAAATGAGTATCATGTTTCAGAGGAAAATATGGTCATTCAATGGAATAGAGGACTTTCAAGCATTCTTGAGGAAAAAAACAGAGTTGAATAGAAAATTTGACAGTCAGAAACAAGAAGCAAGAGATGCTTGAGAAGGTAAACAGGGAAAAGAAATCAAAAGGAACTTATCAAAGTTGAACTATTTACATTCCTACATAGAAAAACAATAACTGTAACTGATGAAACCTTTCTCAGTATGAAAATAGTTGAAGAAGGGTATATGGGCATATGAATACATATGTGAATGTGTGTATATATGTTTACAGGTATACATGGATAGAGGGCACAGGTTGAATTTGGTGGTAAGGGATGATACTTAGGGGGTGAAGTTAAGAGGTGAGAGAGGAATGTGGTGAGAGGAGATGGGGAGAGACAGGGTAGGGTAAACTATCTCATATAGAAGAGGCAAGGGGAAGTGGTTGCAGGGAAGGGGAAGAACAGGAAGGCAAAAAGGCAAAACCATATTCTCATAAAATTTGGCTCAGGGAGAGAATGACATACATACTAAATGGGATATCTCACCCTGCAGGAGAGTAGAGGGGAGGGAGATGAGAGAGTGGATGATGGAGGGGAGGGCATTTTAGGGGGAGGGGAGGGGAGGTTGGAGGCACCCACTTTTGAAGAGGGAGAGGATAAAAGTAGGGAATGGACCAGGTGGGGGGTGGCATGGATGGGAGGGAAATATAGCCAGTCTTTTACAATATATCTACTATGTAATGTTTTGCATAGCTATACATGTACAGCATATATTGAATTGCTTATCTTCCCAGAGGGAGTGTGTGACAAGGGAGGAAGGTAATGGATCTGAAATTCGAAGTTTTAAAATCAAATGTTTCAAATATATATAAATACTATTATTAATACTATTTTGCATGTAATTTGGAGATAAGATGTGCAGGCTTTGGGGCACAGAGATTCACCTTGCCCTAATGGAAAAGTCAAAGGGTGTATGGGAGAAGATATGGGAGAGAGCAGATTGGATGAGGAGATATCCTGTGGGACTGCTATTCTGGGGTGGTGGGTAGGGGGAAAAATGGGGAAAAAATTGTAACTCCAAATCTGACAGAAATGAATGATGTAAAGCAGAAGTTAATAAAGCATTTGAAAAAAATAATAATAAAATGAGACAGAATCTCAATTTAAAAAAAAGTCCCTGTCCTCAAGTAGTTCACAGTCTAAAAGAGAGAAACAACTTGCAAAGAACTATATACATACAGGATAAATCTCAGAGAGAAATACACTAACATTAAAGGGAACCAGGAAAGGCTTCTTTAAAAAGGTAGCATTTTAACTGGGGCTTGAATGAATCCAGGGAAGCCAGGAGGCAGAAATCAAGAGGGAGCTAATTCCAGGCATAGTAGACAGCCAAGGAAGATGCACAGATCCTAAAGATGGAATGTCTCTCTTAAGTAACAGCAAGGAGGTCAAACAGTATGTGCGCTATGAGAAGGTATAAGAAGACTGGAAAAAATGGTAAAAACACCAGGTTGTGAAGGGCTTTAAAAGCCAGAAGATTTTATGTTTGATTCTGGAGACTATAAGGAACCACTAGAGCTTACTGAAGAGGGGTTATATGGTTAGACCTTGGTGAATTAGGAACATCACTTGTTTTCCAGGGAAAACAGGCTCAGAATCTGAGTGAATTTGGAAGTGTGAAATTTAAATGTTAAGAAAAATGAGAATTTAAGTTTATAGCTAATCTTAGGATTTCCCACACTTTTCATTTTGAGGGGTGGGATCATTATTTCACAGATGTTTTAAAGTAAGAAAGAATTTAACAACCTCTAAGTTTAAATGTTTTCCATATGGGAATGAAACTTATAATCTTCACAACTCAGGAATTGGTGACTGTGAGATACTGAGAACAGCAATTTTTTCATCTAGACTTCAGTGACTAGGAATTAATAAGTGTATCTAAAGAACTGGAATTCTTCCAGCTGGAAATATGTAGCATGAAAGATCTAAGTAATAAACAGTTTTAAACTTAGGTGAGTCTACAGTTTTTAATGAGCTTATAGAAAATGTTATACTGCCAAATGAAAGTAATGGTTCTGGCATTGTTAAATTCAAGATATTCTTGTACTCATAGGCCAGATATCCAGAGGGTTCGTTCTTTAATTTTTAAAAATAATTATGTTCTTTTCTTCTCACTGAATCACATTTATGTTACAGGCATGACTGTAGCTTAACTAGTGAATTTGAAAACATTTTAGAGTTTGAGGCAGCAAATAGCTAATTAGTCCAACCTAGACCAAGAAATAATAATAATAATAATAATAATAATAATAATAATAATAATTAGTATTTAGATAGTGCTTTAAAGTTTGCAAAGAACTTTACAAATATCTCATTTATCTCCATAACAATCCTGGAAGGTAGGTGCTATTATTAGCCCCCTTTTACAGATGAGAAAACCAAGTCTATAAAAAGGTTAGTTGACTTTCCCAGGGTCTCAGAGCTAGTAATTTTGTAAACAAGGATCCAAACTCAGGTGTTCTTAATTCCAAGTTGAGTGCTATATCCACCATACACCTAGAAGCTGTGGACCGGAAAATTTGGTTAAAGGAGGCAAACAGCCTGGGAGATGTTAGATAGATTAGATAGATTAATAGATAGATAGATAGATAGATAGATAGATAGATAGATAGATAGATAGATAGAGATAAATAATTTATTAAGCTAGCTGAATACATACATATATGGAGCCAAATAAAGTCTGACTGCCTGAACAAAAGAATGAGAAGGCTTAAATACATTTTAGAACCATCCCAAATACATTTTAGAACCATTGAGTGGCTATGTCACTCAAATTTATGATCTCCATATATGTTTAATCATGGTATGAGGAAGGAATTTTCTTAATTGAATAGGTGAGATAACAGAGTTTGACAAAGTGTCAGTTGAAATTAAGACCCAGGATATCTGTGTTTTCTTTACCATTAACATGCCATAAGGGGCAGAGCCAAGATGGCATAGTAGAAACAGCATTTCCAATGTGCTCTGCCCCACACAAATTTCAAACAATGTGAAAGGGAGCTCCGAACAACTTCTGGAGCCACAGCACCCACAGAACGGCACAGAGAAGCTAACCTCCTGCTGAGGACACCCCAGCAGCCCTGCAGGGAGCGGCCAGTGCAGCGCTCTGAGAGCAGGCAGCACAGTGCACCGGGAACCGACAGCGCAGCCCACAGAGCTGAGCCCAGGTCCGAGGTTTTAGCCCCAGGGCGGCCGGGCCTTCAGCCGGCTGGTGGAACCCCAGAACACCAGCAATTGTGGCGATTCCAGAATTATCAGCACAGATATGCCTAGGACAAAGTGAGAGGTTAGTGCCCTATGGACTTTGGGACCAGTATTTGGGGAACATGTGTCTTCCTCCCCTGGGGGCAAAAAGCTGCTGAAGAAACAGCTGCACAGAAGCCATTTTGCAGCATCAGTAGTGGCTCTAGCTCCTGGTCTGTGAACTGTAGGAAGATCCAGCAATTAGTCTGGGGGTTAATCGCTTTTGCTTTAAACTGCTTGGATCTGGATTGTAGTCTGGGGGGGAAGTTTGGGGTGGGTATCCAACTTGCCAGAGTGGGTGGAGGCTTTACAGAGGCCACCCAACTGGCGGAAGTTGTGAAGACCCCACATTTGGGCGGAAGCTCCCCTGTCTGGTGGCAGAGTCCTACTGTGGCAACAAGCCCCAAAATCAAGTAATTAAGTGGCAATATGCCTAGGCAAACAAAACAAAATAAACAGAAAAGTTCAACATTGGACTCCTATTTTAGGAGCAAAGAGCCTCAAAGCATGGAGAAGGACTGTGAGGTCAGAACTCCTGCACCAAAAGCCCCAAATGAAAATACAAGCTGGCTACAGGCCATAGAGGACCTTAAGAAGCAAATAAGAGAAGTGGGGGAAAATTTGGGAAGAGAAATGAAAAAGATGCAAGAAAAGTATGAAATGACAGTCAACAGCCTGACTGAGGAAAATAACACCTTAAAAAATAGACTAACTCAAATGGCAAAAGAGGCTCAGAAAGGCAATGAGGAGAAGAATGCCTTAAAAAGTCGAATTTGCCAGATGGAAAAAGAATCTCAAAAGCTCACTGAGGAGATTCATTCCTTCAGAGTTAGACTGGAGCAAATGGAAGCTAGTGACTTTATGAGAAATCAAGGTACTATTAAACAGATCCAAACAAATGAAAGAATAGAAGGCAATGTGAAATATCTCATGGGAAAAACCACTGACCTGGAAAATAGATCCAGGAGACATAATTTAAAAATTATTGGACTACCTGAAAGCCATGATCTAGAACCTAGAAATCATCCTTCAAGAAATTCTCAAGGAAAATTGCCCTGATGTTTTAGATCCAGAGGGCAAAATAGAGGTTGAAAGAATCCACAGATCACCTCCTGAAAAAGATCCCCAAAAGAAAACTCCCAGGAATATTATAGCCAGGTTCCAGAATCCCCAGATCAAGGAGAAAATACTACAAGCAGCCAGGAAAAAACAATTTCAATATTGTGGAAACACAATCAGAATAGCACAGGACCTGGCAGCTTCTACACTGAGGGATCGAAGGGCATGGAATATGATATTCCAGAGGGCAAAAGAGCTGGGAATGAACCCAAGGGTCACCTACCCAGCAAAACTGAGTATTTTGTTTCAGGGGAAAATATGGTCATTCAGTGGAATAGAGGACTTTCAAGCATTCTTGAGGAAAAAACCAGAGTTGAATAGAAAATTTGACATTCAGACACAAGAAGCAAGAGATGCTTGAGAAGGTAATCAAGGAAAAGAAATCAAAAGGAACTTATCAAAGTTGGACTATTTACAGTCCTACATGGAAAAACAATAATTGTGTTTGATGAAACCTTTCTCATTATGAAAATAATTGAAGAAGGGTACATGGCATATGTTCACAGATATACATGGATAGAGGGCACAGGTTGAATTGGATGGGAAGGGATGATTATTTTTTTTTTTTGGAGGGCAACTGGGGTTGGGTGACTTGCCCAGGTTCACGTGGCTGGGTTTCTGTTTGTGTGTTGGGTGTCTGGGGCCGGATCCGAGCTCGGGTCCTTCTGGCTCCAGGGCTGGCTCTCTGCTCACTGCGCCACCTAGCCACCCCAAGGAAGGGATGATTCTTAAGGGATGAAGTCAAGAGGTGAGAGAGGAAAGTGGCAAGAGAAGATGAAGAGAGACAGGGTAGGGCAAACTATCTCATGTAGAAGAGGCAAGGGGAAGTAGTTGCAGGGGAGGGGAAGAACAGGAAGGCAAAAAGGCAAAAGCATGTTCTCATTGAAGTTGACTCAAGGAGAGAATCACATACATACTAAATGGAATATCTTACCCTCACTCACTCTCCTGAGTAGAGGAAAGGGGGATGAGAGGGGGGATGATGAAGGGGAGGGAATTCTGGGGAGAGGGGAGGTTAGAAGTACCCACTATCAAAGAGGGACAGGATCAAAATAGGGAATGGACCAGGTGGGAGGTGAGACAGGTGGGAGGGAAATATAAGCAGTCTTTTACAATATATCTACTATGGTAATGTTTTGCATAGATAAACATGTACAACACATACTGAATTGCTTATCTTCTCAGAGGGAGTGGGTGACAAGGGAGAAAGGGAATGGATCTGAAAACTGAATTTTTAAAATTAAATGTTTCATAAGATGTCCAGGCAGTGGGGCTCAGAGATTCACCTTGCCCTAATGGCAAGGTTGAATGGAGTATGGGAGAAGATATGGGAGAGAGCAGATTGGATGAGGGGATATCTAGTGGGACTGCTATTCTGGGGTGGTGGGTAGGGAAAAATGGGGGGAAAATGTAACTCATAATCTGGTGGAAATGAATGATGTAAACCAGAAGTTAATAAAGCATTTGTTTAATGAAAAAAAAAGATTCAGCTCAGGCACCATTTTCTACATGATGTCTTTGCTGGTCCCTGTAACTTCTATTACCCATAAACTACCTCGTATTTAACTACTCTATGAACATGTTGGTATTCATTCAATTCATACTGATGTTGCATATATTTTATATGTATTTGTCATTTCCCCCAATTTTACTCATTGCAATTAGGAAAAAAAAATATGCCATAAAATAGTATATATCCAAAAAATATTAAGATAAGAAAATGTCCCATTACTCAAGGTTATAACTCTCAGGTTAAGGGTCTCATCTTAATGGCCATAAAGTCAGCCCTATCTGGCTTTGTTGACATAGGAAGAGGTATTCTCTGAGTTTACTCAGAGAACAAAGAATCTGTTAGGTCCAGGCTCTTCTTCTGGTTGATTAGTTCAGGCTCTGGCCCTTATTGAGGTTATTCAATTGATATTAAGTGGTTCCTATACCCCTCCTACAGCATACTTGACAAGTTGTGAATCAGCTTCTACTTGAAGACCTCGAAAAAGGCAAACCTGCTCCCTCCCAAAGCAGCTTATTCACTATTGGACAGTTCTAATTATCAGGAAACTTCTCTTTACATCCAGCCTAAATCTTCCATTGTCCAACTTTGCCCTGTTCCTGATGGTTTTGTCCACTGCAGGTCAAACAGAACAAATCAAGTCCTTCTTTCACAGTAGAGTCTTTCAATTATCTAGAGACAGGTATTAGGCCCACCCTAAGTCTTCACTTCTCCAAACTAATTTACCCCATTTCTCAAGGCCTCCCCACTCCAGTCCATCCATCCTCCAGACACCCACCATGTTCTATTCTATCCACCTTTTGCTCTAGAAATAGTAACCCAATCAAAATTGCCATTGTTCCTAGGAAGTGAATGATAATGGTCTGCCCCATTCACCTATCTACTCTCCATTCCCCTGACTCCTTAAACAAAAGTTTCCTACTCCATCACCACTTGCCTGAATTAGTTTAGAATTTAAATTCCTTGAGGGGAGAAACTATCTTGAATCTGTATTTGCAGCACCCACCATAGTGCCTAGCACAAGGGTGGGGAACCTGTGGCCTTGTGGCCACATGTGGTGGTCAACAGACAGCACCATTTCCATATTTCTCTGGTTCCTTACCTTTTATATGTTCCATAATTACTTCTGGATCCCATTAGTACATAATTAATGTATTCATGCCCATCAATGGCCTATATTCAGAAATCTATTTTTCAAGAAGAACATCTATGGACCACATTTACAACTTTTGTTCTTACCCCTAATGTGCCCTCCTGAAATCTCCCATTCATCCTTCATGGCAGCTGAGTTCAGCTGGAAACCCACCTTCTGTTCTGATTTTCCCAGAGTTCATTGGTCCCAAACTCCTAATGCACCAGAGTCTGGGGATACTAACTCTGTAACTCCTTTTCTACCTCTCATCACATGTGCTACCAAATCGAAACTGTCCCACATATCTACTCTCTCTTTCTCCAGGGTTCTTAAATGATACTGATAATGGATTCATGTTTATGCCTAAGGTAAGAATAACGGTTACTGCTTCCATACCAGCTCATCCTTCTTACTACTGCCTCTCTTACCCATAGTGTTATGTCATTCTGACTGAAAAGTTCAGTGCCACCCAACTGCCTACTGAGTACTTTTCAAACTCTTCTGGCTAGTATTCAAGGACCTTGATGTTCTGACACCATGCTACTTTTCCACCCTTATCTCACATGACTACAATCCAACCAGATTAGATTAATCTCTGCCCCTCTTCTTCCTAAATTCAAATATGGCCTCTGACATATTAGATATGTGATTCTAAGAAACTTAATCTCTGTTTGCTTCAGTTTACTCACATATAAAATGGGGATAATAATAGCACATAACTCCCAATGTTTATATGAGTATCAAATGAAATAATATCTATAAAAAATTTAGCACAGTGCCTGGCATATAGTAGGTGCTTAATAAATGCTTGTTCCCTTCCTTCACCTTTCTTATCTTTCCCCCCTCACTCTCTCCCCCAACTAGATTTAAAGTTCCATCAGGGCAGGGATTGAAATTTATCTAAATTTTTTTAATCTTCCCTAGTGCCTAGCATTATACTCAGCACACAGAAGAAACTTAATAAATGTTTGATCAACAAGAGAATGCGTTAATACTAATGAATTAACAGTCTTAGTGCAGTATGATGTAAGGAGCTTGGAATTAGAAGTGGACTTGAATCCCAGATCCACCACTTAACTAGCAATGTTATGGCTGAAAAATCAGAGCCTTTCTTTAAATTTAAGATAGAAATGATCATTCCTGCCCCATATATAATAAGAGGTTATTGGGAAGATCAAATGAGATTTGAAAGTCCTCTGTGTGCTGTGAAATGCTATAAAAATGTAAAGATGTAGGAATGTTTAATATTTTTAGAACTTGTTAATTATATGACCCAAAAGAAAATTAGTTTTATGCCCAAAAGATGAGTAACTGACCAACTATGATGCATGATTTAGAAAGCACTAGAAAGGTTCCACTACCCTCCTATCTCCCACAAAGGCCTTCCTATAATGCCCAAGGCAGCATGACATAAGAAACAAATATTTTGTATTAGAAAACACATCGGACAGGAAGTTAGAACACCTGGATTCTAGTGCTGGATTCTAATCCACAACCAAGCTATTAAACCTTATGGAAATCACTTCCCCTCTTTGGGCTTCAGTTTCCTCCTCCGTACAATGAGGGGGTTGGACTAGGATGTCTCTAAGACCCTTTCAGCTCTGACATTCCATAATTTAAGCAGCATTCACAAATCATTCGTTTTTGTTAAGTCTTTTACCCAGTGAATGAATTAGTTTAGACATCCTTTCTAACTGACAGATGAATGAAAGCAAATTTTTGCTTTTGTTTTGTTTTGTTTCAGTTTTTTAATGGAAGAAAGGCTCGAGATAGAGCCATAGCAATGAGGTATTTGCCAAGAAAGAGAGGCCTTAGAGATCCTGGGGAACCACAATAGGAATCACAGGCAGCATGGTAGCAGGGGGCATCTGAAAGGAGACAGAAAAGTGAGAGGAGGGTGTTGAAGCCTAATTTTGCCAATTCACAATTTTTTTCCTAGGGCCAACCCTACACATTCTGGCATATAAATCAGAACCATCTGAGCCAAATGGATGGAAGTATGCAAATTGCTGGCCTAGAATGTAGGTGTCTTCTCTTGTATTTTTGGCTTAAACATTTTAACACAGCCTTTAGCTCAATATCTTCTGAAATAACAGGGCTATGTATTACATTAGCTATTTCTGCTGGTCTTTCTTTTTCAGTGTCTGAGCAACTCAGAACTACATTTCATGATCATTACTTTGTTTGGTTCCCTTCCAAATTCAATTGTCTTTTCAGCATTCATTATTTCCAGAACCCACCATTCTAACACACCTTTAGGACCTAATTCATTGGAGTTCCCTAATCTCAGTCTCTGACTTTCAATATATTGTTGCTAATGTACTCATTGTCATGCTGTTCAGGAATAAATGCCAGACATGTAATCATAATACTCCCTTACATTGGGATGGCATTCTATACTTTTCAATGCTTTCTGGCCCATTTACTTCATTTGACCCTGTGAGATTACCTTCTATTTACTTTCTCTCTCTCTCTCCCTCTCTCTCTCTCTCTCTCTCTCTCTCTCTCTCTCTCTCTCTCTCTCTTTCTCTCTCTCCCTCCCTCCCTCCCTCCTTTTCTCTTTCTGTGTGTCTCTCCTCTCTCTTTGTATATATAAATAGATAAAGATAGATGATAAATATGTATACATATATATGTATTACATACACACATATATGTGTGTGTATATAATTGCATCAGACCTGCAGAGTTATTTAAAATATCAGTTCCTTCAAGGCAGGGGCAGTATTTTTGACACACATTTTATCCTTGGCACTTAGTACAGTTCTTGGAACACATTAAGGGCTTAATAAAATGTTTGTTGACTAACTGATTGATTGGAAGAGACAGACTGAGGGTTATTTTACAAATAATAACAATGATCATGATGATATTTAGAGACCATTTCAAGATTTCTTAATGTGTTTTATGTGCATTATATCATCTGAATGTCACAACCACTCCCATGGAGTAGGTATTTTATTATCCTCATTTTATAGATGGTGAAAGTGAGACTCAGAGAGACTAAGGTCACACAATTAGGAAGAGCCTGACAATACTTGAGCCCAGGACCTACCAACTCCAGGTCATTACATCCTGTCTGCTCTGGCAGGACTCAACCTCTCAAAGTAAGGAATAAGCTCAAATTAAAACCCAAGTCACTCAACACCAAGTGTGCCATTAGTTTTACCATATCATGATACCTCATCCCTAGATCTTGAAGGCTGGCACGTGCTCAGCCCTTCGTTATCACTCTCAGAATCCAGTTGCTTCAGTATGTTTAAAGCAATGATTCCCTTCTATTTTGAAGTGACTGATAGCCCTTCATTATTGTCTTAATTTGGAAAGCGCTATTTGAGGAGTCTGTATGTCTATGTTGATTCAAATTTGTTTTGTTTTGAGAATTGGGTGGGGGTTCACAACAGCCTTGGAGATCACCGGAAATAGCTTGTGGAATCACTAGGCTTATAGATGTAATTTAGAAAAGTCTGTAGTCTATGGGTTTGACAGGGGCAAAGAGAGTATATCTCAAAATTCTATAATGTGCCTGCTTAGGAGAGTCAAATAGCCTCTTTTCAAGAGAAAATAGGGATGTGGGTCTCAAAACTCTTGTGAATATGGATATTCCTTTCAATCCATTAAACTAAGTTCTTTCATTCAGTGTCAGAAGCTAAATTCATTTTGTAGTGTTTGGGGTTCAACTTCCCCTTGCTATTTTTCAATGTCATCTTCTTCACACTTTTTAATCATGCTCCTTTGGGCCTTTGTAACTTTCCCAGTTAAATGATGGCCACTGTTCAGTCTAAAGTTTATGACAAGGCCAAATTTCCCAGAAGACCTTTGCATTTCCTTTTTACTTGTTTTTAGGTGCTATAATTCAAACAAGAATAAGTGTGCTTACATGGGAAAAAGATCTAATCATTTGACATATATTTTAATGATCATCCTGAGACATACAGTTTCTACCAAAGGCTCGGCTCCTTTCTGTCCAGTTTCTAACCTAAATACAAAGAGGCATAGAGGATAGAGCACTGAGATTGGAGTTTGGAAGTTCTGAGTTCAAATCTAGTCTCAGACATATACTAGCTGTTATGACCCTGAGCAAGCCATTTAATCTCTGTTTGCCTCAGTTTCCTCAGTTGTAACATGCTAATTTTGTTTTGTTATACTAGCACCTACCTCCTAGGATTGTTGAAAGGATCAAATGAGATCATATTTGTAAAAAACACTTAGCACAGTGCCTGCCATATAGTAGGCACTATACACCCTTCCTCTTCTTCCTTAGATTTTACAGTATATATTAAAATCAGCCATAGCCACCCTACAAATGCAATTAAATCAAAGAAGCTACATCATCAGTCAGGGTGTATACATACACACATATACATATATACACATGCATACACATATACACACATACATATGTGTATATAGTATACACACACACACACACACATCCCTTAGTGGTTCCCTGTCGTCTATCTAAATTCCTCAGTCTGGTTTTCAAAGGTCTTCATAATCTAGCCCCACTTTTTTTTCATCTATCTCCCTCTACTACACCATTTATATACCAAACATTCCTTCATTCTTCCTAAGTTGGCCCCCGTAGATCAAATTCCACTTGGGCTGATTTGTTACACCTTCATCCACATGTTATATGTACTTCAGACTATCTTTGTTCACTCTCTTCTCTTCATCTTCAATGCCTTCTTCGTTCTTTTTCCTTTAAAAAATCCTCATTGGTTGTTTTCCTTCATTCTCAAAGAGGAACAAAACAACATCACTATATTGGAATCAAGGTACAGAGAGTCCAATAGTAGATGATCAGAGCAATATGTGTTTGAGGTCAGGCACAAATAGTTAGAGCAGAGATGTCTCTAAACTTGTGCATCTCATGTTTCTTTTGAGCTACTGCAGTTCTGCTTTGCTCATTAAGCACAGCATCTTCTTTAATGTGAGCACGCCACTCTAGGCAATCCTGTGCCATGTCTCCCATGTCTCATAATTGATTCCAAAATTCTTCAGAGAGACCTTGAGAGTGTCCTTGTATCACTTCTTCTGATCTCCATGTAAACACTTGCCTTGTGTGAGTACTCCATAAAATAGTGTTTTGGGTAAATGTACTTTTGGCATTCAAAGAACATGGCCAACCCATCAGAGTTGTGCCATCTGCAGTAGAGTCTGGATGCTTGGCAGTTCAGCTCAAGAAAGGACATCAGTGTCTGGTATCTCATCCTGCCAAGTGATCTTCAGGATCTTTCTAAGACAGTTCAAATGAAACTGTCTTAGGAAGCATGCTTATCTTTCAAAGGCTAGCTCAACATCTACCTTGTATAGGAAGTCTTCTTTGATAATGCTAGTCCATATTTATCACAGAATCATGGAATTTCCAAGGTTGAAGGGGCTTCAAGGGCCATCTACTCCAACTTGTACTTAGGAAATCATCCCTTCTGCAAAATACCTGACAAGTGGTCGTCCAGTCAGTGCTTGAAGACTTCTTGTGATGGAGAAGCCACTGTCTCCCAACATAGCCAATTTTACTTTTGAACAGTTCTTCTTGTTATAAAGTTTTCCTTTATATCAAGGCAACTTATGTCTCTGCAATTTCCACCTGCTATTGTCAATTCTGGCCTCTGGTACCTCAAAGGAAATCTAATCCCCCTACCATAAGACAGCCCTTCAAAGCTGTGAAGACATCTCTCATTTCTCACCCACTCCACATCTTCTATTCTCTAGACTCTCTTCAATCGAATTTTACCATCCTGGTTGCCCTCTTTTGGATTTTCTCCAGAAAATTAATGTTCTTTAAAAAATTTGATTCCTGTAACTACAAATACTATAGGTATATCTTGATCAGGACAGAGTATAGTAAAACTAATAATAATAATTTTAACAAATAGTTAGCATTTATATAGTACCCATGGGCAAGGCATAAATTTGTGCATAAATACTTTACAAATATTGTCTCATTTGATTCTCACAGAAACTCTGGGACATAGGTGCTATTTTTATCCTCAATTTATACTTGAGGAAACTGAGGCAGATATTAAGTGATTTTCCCAAAGTCCCACCACTAATACATGCCTGAGGCCAGATTTGAGTTCCGGTCTTCCTGATTTCAGGACCACTATATCATCTAACTGCTTCAATCCTTGTTTTCCTACTCTTAGATACATGCATCTCATGATGGTTGCATTAGCCAGGTACTATGCTAATATATGCTGGTCTTGGAGTCAAAAAGACCTAGATTCAAATCCTGGTTCCAACACTTTCTGTTTGGACAAATCACTTAAACTTCTCTGAACCTGTTTACAAAGTTGTTATAAAGTGAAAAATATGTTTTTATTGCCTTTCACACACTTTTATTTCCCTCTCCAGTGAGAACCTATGAACTACACTTCCATTTAGCTGCTATTCCCTAGTCTTCTGATTCCATTTACAAAAAGAACATAAATATCAATATAGTCCATTTCAGGTCTGTGTTGTAGCCAGCTCACAATTGCCAATTGTTAAGTAATTATAGTGAGATATTTACACCTAAGAAATTGGCAAATACTATATACAAATCAGGGCTTGATTTATTGTTTTTGTTGTCACTCTAGACTTAAGAAAGTGATTTAGAAAGTGTCAATGATGCAAATTGAATTTAAAAGTATGTCATTTTTTTCTTCCTACAGGACTGTTTGTTAAACATTTATAAATATGGTGTTGGTTTAGTTCCTCCAGATGTATGTTAACCCATTTTTTGCTGGACAAGGGTAGCACATTTAGAGTAGATTATTTGGACCAGATATGATTTTTTCATCAATATAGGGAATTCCCAGTGAGGAAACTCCCTTTGCAATGCCAATCTGCAACTTCTCTGCAATCTAGAGTCTTTAAAAGTTGCTCACGGCATTGAGAAGTTAAGTGACTTTCCCTAAACATAATACCAGTCAGAGACAGAACTTGAAATCAAGACTTTCTGATTCTAGAAACAACCCTCTCTCCTCTATGTCCTGCTGACTTTGTCCTTGAGTGCCAATAGCTAAACAGATGATTCTAGATACTCTAAACTTTGATAATTAACAGTATTTGCCTCTTTTTCCTCCATTCTGCCCTCATCATTGAAGGTACAGAGAGGAGGAACACAGGACTAAGTAAGGAACATTTATTTGTTTCATGAGTTGCCTTGGTCAAAAAATCCATCACCTCTTAGCCTCTTGTAGCCTCTCCCTGAGTCTGGCTGGTGCTTGCATGGAAGACACAGTCTTCTTTCTAGTATTACTATGAGGATATATAGTTTGGGATAACTTTCTAAGTTTTGTTCCTGACACAGAATTCAATTACCCATGCCACAGACATGACATATGCCACAGACATTCAATAACTTCGTGCCATGTTGAGAAAAGCAGGACTTTTGTAAATTTACCATTTTGTCTTATTCATTATGAAACAATTTTTGTATTCTTTTTAAATAGAATTTTATTTTTTCTAATTACATGCAAAGATACTTTTTAACATTCATTTGTTTTAACTTTCAGTCCCAAATTTTCTCCCTCACTTCTCCCCTCCCTAAAATGGTAAGCAATTTGACATAGGTTGTATGTATACAATCATGTAAAACTTATTTTCATATTAGTTATGTTGTGAAAGAAGAAATAGAAAAAAGGAAAAAACAATGAAAAATAAAGAAAGTGAAAATACTATGATTCAATCTACATTCTGACTCCATTGGTTCTTTCTCTGAACGTGAATAGCAATTTCCATCATGAGTCCTTTGGAATTGTCTTGGATCATTGTATTGCTGAGATAAACTAAGTTATTCATATGATCAAATTTTTGTATTCTTGAAAATTATTTGTAAATTATCCCTTAGTTTTCTTTTCCATGACATAACAAGAACACATACACACATATGTTTGTTATATTTGATGCTACTCTCTCTGATGATTGAATTTTCTCATTGAAGAAATGGACCTAGAAATTCCAAATAGAACTAGAAGCTCCCAGTCAACAACCTCACCTATGTTGCTTTTACACTGTGTAAAAACTTTACTGTGGAAGTTAAAGGAAATTGGTGGCTATTTGCACCCTCAAATAAATAGAAAGATTAACATAGAATAAAGAGCATAGAAGTTGTCTAGAAAACAAGGGACACTTACTAAGGACTCTCAGGAGAGTGGAAAATAAGAGAACTATATTGCCAGAGCTATTGGTCATAAAACTCAAGCAAATGGTATAAAAGCACACTTGTGGATCTTCAAAAATAAAGAAAAAGAGACCTTTAGAAACTCACATGGAAAAACCAGGGGGACATTTAATTTATCGCCATAATAACTGTATAATTTCTCAAGAATCTTGATAAGCTTATTTCTGATTTTCACTTTTACTTTGTCAATGAAGGCTATTATTAAGCATGTAAATTTTCATTTCAATTCTTGAGCATATTATTTTAAGGTTTCCATCAAATTATCAGTGTGTGGGCATATTTCTAATTGTTTATGTGACATGAAGTTAGGAAGTATGTTATATAATTTCATAAATGAAGCAAAATAAAGCAGGAATATAATCAGCTGTTTTTAAACTCTTGCTGCACAAAACTTCCTTCTTGGTAATTAAATGTAATAATCTCTTTCATGTTCATCTCTGGATATAAAGAATGCTGAAGCAAAGTTGCCAATAGGTCCTTCAATGGGCTTCTACTTTAGTATGATTAAAATGACCCTTCCTCAGCTGGAAATCTATTAATTAAGGCTTTAGTTCCTGCTACTTGGAAATAGTATGCCTACTCCATGTAGCACCAATGCAATATTCATAGCACCGATGGTGACTATGAATATGCTGGCACAATTCTGAATTGCAAAATACAACAGACTCTCCATATAGAAGACAGAAGCAAAATATTTATTCAGACACCAAAAAGCCAAATCCCAACAACAGGAAACTAAACCCATCATAGCAACAAAGAAGTTAATAAACCATAACATAGCATTGAGCCACACCATCCTTTAACCTTCCTACAAACACTTGCAAGCCTAGCAGTCTCATTGGCCATGTCCTCTCCTCCCTCCCTCTAGTGACTACTAGCTTCCTGTGGGCTATACTCTACCCTTCAGCAAACTCCTCCCACCACAGATTCCATGTGATTATATTCAGCCTATTAGGGGGCAGGGAAGATCTTCAAATTCCTTTAGGCCTATTAAGGGGCAAAGAAGATCTTCAAATTACCATTACACCCTGACATTTCCTAAATTAAGTGATATGGTATAGTGGATTGGATGTTGGACTTGGCATTAAGAAGACCTGAATTTAAATCTTCCTAAGAACCTGCCTGTAGGACTCTCGAAGAGTAAGGCTTTGAGTCTTAATTTCCTCATATGTAAAATAAGGATAATTATAATTCCTACCTGACAGGGTCATTAGGAGGATGCAAATTTTAAAGCACTATCAAGATGCTTTGGGTTTTTTATTATCATGACTATTAACTTGTGTATCTATATTCTTCAAAGTGCTCAAAACAAAATAATACTATTTTATTCTTCTCACTTTCTACCTAAATGCTTCATCAAAATTATAACCAGCTCAAATAGGTCAGGTTCAAAAGGTTTCAAGTGCGTGCTTGGGGAAAGACTATCTAAGCATCAGCCGAAGGTTGTTCACCAGGGAGGCTAAAACTTTGGAGAACTAGTAACATTACACACACATATATATATATATATATATATATATATATATATATATATATATATATATATATAGTACATTAAAAAAAAAGCTTTAAATCGGGTGGGAGTCTCACCTAACTTCTGCAGTGATGGGGAGGTTGGGAAATGGTGGAAAAGAGGAAAATATGTTTTGAGATCATGTTGACATAATATTAGTGGAACAATAACAAATAACCAGTATGTCACTACAGAACCAGATAATTTTGCTCTAAATGAAACCAGAAATAAATTAAAAAGTAACAGTTTCTTCCTAGAGTGAATGAAAGAATTGGCACCAATTGACTTCATCAGATAATCACATGCACCAAGACAAAATCATGGGATTCTTGGTCATCTTGCCTTGTTATAGTCAATCAGTCAACGAGCACTTATAAATCACTTGGTAAGCTTTAGCACTAATATCACTAGAAGTCATACCATAATTTATGTACCAACTTCCACTGTAGAGGATGAAAAAATATTAAAGCTTCATGAAAAACTTGCCAGGAATTACTAAATAGTCAACATATATTTTGTTATTCAGTGCCTTCAGTGTGAAAAGGAATGAAGAGGAGGGCAGCAAAAATATATGAAGAAATATGTCTTTAAGGAAATGAAAGTAGACAAAGGATTATAGGTTACAGAGAAGATTCATAACAATATATCATGGATACTTTCTTCAACACAGGAACTAGACAATTGTAGCAGCAAGTACCCTAGTATACCTAGGGTGGCTGCCAACACAGGTTCTTAGATCTGCTTTTCTAAAGAAAAGCAACTCAAAATGGGTTAAGAACCTTACTTTAGTCAAACATGTCATTTACCTAGTTCAGGGGGAAAAGGTCAGCACCCCAAACTTCAGAGAATATAAACAAGTTACAAGCAGAAGTTACAAGCAGACAGAAACAGATCAGCAGATAGGCTTCCAACTATCTGACCATTACATCCACACCCAGTCAGTTACCAGAGACAGAAGCACCAACATCTGGGTTTTCAAAGCCGGGGCCTCAAAGGCTGCCCAGAGTCTCATCTGGTCAAATCATACAACTCTTCTCAAAGTGAGCCCCAAAACAAAATCTCACATCAGGGTGTGTGTATATATATATATATATATATATATATATATATATATATAACCTTCTCCTGGCTCAGATAAAGTCACAACCCTCTTTGCCCACTGCCCAATCACAAAGTAACAAGGTATGGGCATTCCTGAAAACAAGCCTCCTGACATAAACCCCATGTGACCACATTCAGCCTATTAGGGGGCAGAGTATATTTTCAAATCAAGGAAGGTTCTCAGAGTCACTTAAGCCTATCAAAGGGCCTAGGGGCAGGAAAGATCTTAAATTCCCATTCCCATAACAACAGTATTGTATTGGCTCAAACATCAAAGAAGTTAAACCTGGTATAGAGAGACCCATCTAAAATATAGTGGTTACCTCATGCATTCATTCATTCATTTATTCATAAATACATATATTTGTAGCTTTTTGTTGTTGTTCATTTGTTCAATCACATCTGATTCTGTGATCCCATGGATCATAGCATACTAGGCCCATCAATATTTCACTAGCTTTCAAATTCTGTCCAAGTTCTGTCCATTGCTTCCATGGCACTATTCAGCTCATCCTCTGCCATCTCCTTTTCCTTATGCCTTTGATCTTTCCCAACAACAGGGTTTTTTCCAATGTCTTCTCATTATATTACCAAAGTATTTCAGCTTCAACTTCGGTATTTAACCTTCTAGTGAATAACCTTAATTAATTCATTTAACTACTCCCTGATTTGATCTCCTTGTTGTCCAAGGGACTCTCAAAAGTCTTCTCCAGCACCACAATTCAAAAGTGTTGATTCTGTGGCAAAAACTGGAATAGGTTGAGCTACATACTAGGGCATCTTAAAAGTAAATAAAAGAATTACAGGATATATAGGGGCGGCTAGGTGGCGCAGTGAGTAGAGCGTTGGCCCTGGAGTCAGAAGGACCTGAGTTCAGATCCGGCCTCAGACACTTAAGGCGCACACAAACAAAAACCTAGCCGTGTTTCCTTGGGAAGTTACTTAACCCCAATTACCCTCCAAAAAGCAAAAAAAAAAAAAAAGAATTACAGGATATAGATGGACAATTAGGGAACACTTAATTTACTACCCTAAGACTACATGCCATCAAAGCATAGTATTTCCTCTAGGTTCCTTCTCCAAACTCCCACTCTCACTGACAGGTTAGGTCCCCAGAAGGTGATTATCTATATTTCCCCTTAGAGTTCTATAAATAACCCTGGGGACATGGAGTTTCTAACCTTGAGCTCCTTCCTATTGCTTTTAGAATAGAAATAAACTCTTTAGTCTGCCATTTTAAGTCCTTCACTATTTAACTACAAGGCTACCTTTACAGATATTGCTTTTTATTCCCCCTTCACACAATCTTCATACCAATCTGGCTTCATCTCCATCCCCTTAATGAAGCATTCTCTCTCTCATCTCCATGTCATTGTGTAGTCTTTAACCCATGTTTAGAATATACTCCCTTCTTTCCCATACCTCTTAGATTCCATAGTTTCCTTTATGATAATCTCCTTAATTATTAATGTTCTCTCCTTCTGTAATAGTAATGAAATTTGAAGATCCCTTTGTATTGCTAAGCTAAGAAGTACTTAGCATTTAGTTTCAAATTAAGCCTCTGTTAAAGAAACAGAAGGTATGAACCCCTGTTGCTGACACGACAGGAAGAGACTGAACAGGGAGAAGCTAATACCATATATAAGGAATAGCACAAGCTGGACAGTCAGAATTTCCTGGGATGAGCATCCTAGAGGCAGGTCACCTGCTGCTGGGCTGAAGACTGAACTGAGAATTGAAAAGAACTGAGAAGAGTAATGAGAATTGAGAACTGAGACAGAATTTCTTGGAGCAAGCCACATGGAGGCTGGATAAAGTGATTTTGAGTTTGAGAATGGAGCGTATGGTGCAGAAGACTTCCAAGTCTTACTACATTTACCAGCCTGCCGGAGCTGCCAAGAATTCCCAAGGGTCAGCTAGAGCTGTAGAGACTTGAGGAAGCATGACTGTGGTGTCAGTACTTTGTACAAATGTTGTTGTGACTTTGTTGATGTGTATGAATGTCCTTGTGGCTTTGTTAAGCCTTGTCTTCCCAGGAACAGAGACTGTGAAGGATTTGAGAAGGACTGGACACTGTGAGCTCCAATGTGGAGCAGGAACTGCACAGAGAGCTGGACAAGGAGCTGGGAGCTGTCTGCCTTTGAACTTAGGTGGCAGTTGGTTAGATTTGAGCAGGAGCTAGGACCATGGAAGAGGAACCATGGGAGTGGAAAGCCTGCCCCAAGTCAAGGTGAAAAGACCTCAGTGTGGTTACTGAGTAGTGACTGACGAAATTGTAATTTACTTGTGACCTAGGTGTGGATGGCTTTTGTATTTTCCACTACCCCTTAAGAGGATACTGAGTAGTGACTGTTGAAGTTGTAATTTAATTGCACCCCATGGGTGGAGAATTTTGACTTTTGAACTTTGTGACCCTTAAGGAGGCAAGCCTTAAGGATAATTGAACAATTGAGTTACTAAATGATTGTACTTTGTTGAAAATTATGTGACCACTTTGGTGAAAACTATGTGGCCATTTTAGTGATAAGTTGTTGAGTTGTGATATTGTGAATGCTATATTTTGATTTTCTGTGATAAGTTGTGACATTGTGAATGCTGTACCCTGATTTTTCTGTAAATGTTTTGCTCTGATTTGTTATTAAATAGAGTTCACTATACTATGTAATCAGAACCTTGAAAGCTGTTCACAGCAGCAGTCCTTTGGAAAGCTGCTCATGCATGGCTTTACATCTTCCTCCTCAAATTTATCTTATCTTATTGTACCTATCAGGGGAATGTAAGATCCCTGAGGGAAGATACTATTTTTCATTTTGTCTCATCTCACCTTGTACTTAGAAGGCACTTCATAAATGCTTATTGAATTGAACTGGGTATACCATTTTAGAATGTGACAACTGGCTAAGTAGAGAAAGAATCAAAGTAAAATACAAGATTAGAAGAAAAGATACCAATAAGAAGATGTAGTGTGTAATTGTAGAAGCCCCCAGCTGACCTAGTTAAACTAGCTATTAACTTTGAAAAATAGTAATTGATGAGAGTAAAGGTTTAATTAATGCAGCTGTATAGTTGCCACAATCAGGGGGCTAAAAGTGCCCAGAAACTACTTTAGCTAGCAAATTCTTAATCACTTAACCAAAGTAAAGATTGGATAATCAAAAACAACACTCATTTATAGTACAATCTTATTTACAGATGGATAAAGAGTTTGGGCCCTAATTATACAATCTTAGTAATTAATACTATTGTATTGCCTATTTTTCCAAAAGCCTATTTCTTTAATAATAATTTCCCACTATATCATTGTAAATCATGAAACACCAGGAATTTAAAAATACACATGATCCAAAGGGCAATGGAGGATTAAGCAGATTAAGTAAACTATATGAGTAAACCAAAAATGACATAAGTCCCAGAAGTTGAGGATATTTATGACTATTAATAATAGCTCCACAATTTGGCCCAATTGACCTTCTTTAAAATTTTTCACAAATGGCACTCAATCTCCTATTGTCATGTCTTTTTACTGACCATCTTGTTTGCTTCAAAACTCAGTTTAAAGGCAAGTCTCTCCATGAAATTTTTATTTGTCGTTTCCCTTCTCCATACCTCCTCATGAGACTGGTGGTTTTCCACAAATAAATTAGCTTCTATTTATCTGATGGATAGATAGATAGATAATAGATGATTATGACCATGACAATGAAGATAGATATACACATATAAATATACAAACATATATGTATATTTAAAAGTACATATAATATACTTCTGTATATGTGCGTGTGTTGTTTCCCCCAGTAGAATGTTTAAGGACTAGGAAAGTTTGATTTTTGTTTTTGTTTCTCCAGTACCTCAGGCAATACATGGCACATAATAACCACTTTAGAAAAGTTTGTTGATTGATTGATTATAAGAGTAAGCAAATTAGTAGGAGAGACTACAAATGGACAGAGCACGAAGTATTTCAGTACCAAAAGAACAAGGGAAGAGTTGATAGCATATTAGATGACTCCTCTACTATAGAATTATGGACAAGATTCACACATGATGAAAAATTGTAGAAAAATTGCCATCTATATCAATTGAAGCAGTATCTGATAAGGATGAAATCATGGCTCATCAAAACATCAAATTCCACTTTAAATTAGCTACATTTACTTTTATACAGAGCTCAAAGGAAATGTCATGGGTTGTTACTCAGTTAGAAACACTTCAAATATGTTACCCAACAATTTGGCAATGACTTTCATCACCATATGTCCCTGACAACTCGTGGAAGTCAGAATCAGTAGACTATTCAGTCCATCTAAAGTATAATCTCAAATCCCTGGGGATGAAGGCTGATAGTAATTATGCTACCAGAATGTGAAAATTACTTCTAATTCCTATTGTTCTGTCCTGTATCTCTACACTGGGAAGTGAAATGAATGTTGTAGCAGTTAACTGAAATACACACTAAATACACTAAATACAGAAATGTTTGTGGGGAAGGCAAAACAAAACCCACTAAATACAGATATGTTTGTGGGGAAGGCAAAGGGTCATAAGACCTTGGGGAGTGGTAAGCCAGGAAGAGACTTTCAGAGAGCACTGCAGTCCTGAGAAATGGAAGAAAATCCTATTGTGAGTAATTTGCATCAGTAAGAGGAAGATGAGGGCTATGAGAGAGCCACAACATTCAGAAATAGGGTAATGATTCATGTTAAACAAAGGCAGGTTGACCTTGAGACTCTAAGGTAGACAAAGACTAATTTAAAAATGGAAATGGTTCAAAAATCAAAGAATAGTCTTTGTGTTGATAGCCACACAAAGAAGTGTGGATCATGTAATGTATTGACTTCAGGGAGAAACACTAACTTTATTCCCTGTTTGGGGTGAATGATAACCCTCACCTGTCAGGTATTCTAAGCAGACTACAAAATTTAGGATGCCTTTTGTAGCAAAATACAAAACCATTCAAAATTTCATTTTCCTTCATAGTAAAATATTAGTTTTAGTTGGTCTGCTGGTCTCAAGTCTTTTCCTATTTCACTCTCTCCTGCACTCAGCTACCAAAGTCATCTCCCTAGGGTCTGACCATATCACCCTTCAATTCAATGAACTCCAATGGTTCCCTATTACCTCCAGGATTAAACATAAAGTCCTCTGGCTTTTAAAGTCCATGTTAACCTGGGTCTTTTCTATCTTCCTAATCTTCCTACTCTGCTCCCTTCTTCCTCTTTATCATAAGTAACACTCTGATTTCCCAACTCTTTGTCTTTGCATTGGGTATCTTCCATATGCTCTCTCTTCCTCACTTCCACTTTCCGGTTTTACTGGATTCCTTTAAGACTCTGTTTAAATCCAACCTTCTGCAAGAGGCCTTTCCCAAACTCCCTCACCTCATTCCCTTGCTAGCGCCTTCCCTCTGAGATCGCCTCCCATCTTACTACACATATCTTGTATGTACAAAGTTGTTTGCATGTTGTCTCTCCCATTAACATGTTAGCCCTTTAAGGACAGGAATAGTGTCTTTGCTTTTCTTTTTATCTCTATGCTTTTGCACAGTGCTTAACCTATAGCAAGTACTAAATTAATGCTTGATGTTGGAGCTGATAATAATAAACAAAGATGAGAAAGAAAAAGTATTTACAAATGTGTGTGACAGGGCAACTAAAATAATTATTGTGATCTCAAGATGCATGACATGAAAAGAAACACAATGGCTAGAACGAAGGGAAGTGATTGTCTCTTTTGTATCTGTCTCAGGGCATCACATCTAAAGTATTGCATTCAGTTCTAGCCTAAATATAGAAGGTGTTAACAGTATATTCTTTCACCAAGTAGAAACAGTTGAGATCAGCACCTACTCATCAAGAATAATAAAATAGTCTCAGAGTCTCTTTCCCTATTGAGCCTTGAGTCCTGAATTTCTAGGTCTTTCCTCCACAAACAGACATGCATGCTGAGTTTATCTTTAAAAGTTAACTTTGGTCAACCAAGATTAGAATGAAAGTAAAAAGCTGGGAAACAATCTTTACAGCAAGTGTCTCTGATCAAGGCCTCATTTCTCAAATATAAAGAGAACTGAGTCAATATTATAAGAATATAAGCCATTCCCCAATTGATAAATGATCAAAGGATATGAACAGGTAGTTTTCAGGTGATGAAATCAAAGCTATCTATACTCACATATAGAAGTGCTTTAAATCACTTTTAATTAAAGAAATGCAAATTAAAACAATTTTGAGGTACCATTTCACACCTTTCAGATTGGCTAATATAACAAAAAAAGGAAAATGATAAAAGTTGGAGAAGATGTGGGAAAATTGTGACACTAGTGGAGTTTTGGTGGAGTTCTGAACTGATACAGCCATTCTTGGGAGCAATTTGGAACTATGACCAAAAACAACCTTCAATTCAGTAATACCACTACTGGGTCTATATCCTAAGAGATCATCAAACAAGAACAAGGATCTACATGTTCAAAAATGTTTATATTAGCTTTTTTGTGGTGGCAAAAGTATTGGAAATTGAGGAGATACCCATCAATTGGGGAATGGCTGAACAAGTTTTGGTATACTATTGTGCAGTAAAAAAGTGATGAGTAGGCATATTTCAGAAAAATCTGGAAAGACTTGTATGAACTAATGCAAAGTTAAATGAGTAGACCCAGGAAAACATTGTATAGCAGCAACATTGTGTGATGATCAACTATGAATGACTTAGCTCTTCTCAGTAACACAATGATTCAAGACAATTACAAAGGACTTATGATGAAAAAGGCTACCCACATCCAGATAAAGAACTGATAGATTCTAGATGTAGATTAAAATATACTATTTTCACTTTATTTTTTTTCATATTTTTTTCTTTTGGTCTGTTTCTTCTTTCACAACTGTGACTAATATGGAAATATGTTTTACATGATTGCACACACACACACACACACACACACATATATATATATATAAATAACCTATATAGAATTGCTTACTATTTTAGGAAGAGAGGAAGGGAAGGAGGGAGGGAAAAAATTTTGGAACTCAAAATCTTGTGAAAAATGAATGCTAAAATTGTCTTTACATATAACTGGAAAATTTTAAATGCTATATTTTTTAAAAAGTTAACTTTGGGTTACCTAGATGATGCTTGTTTTAGAGCATACTTTATGACCCTTGTCCCTGGTGCCAGAATTACTAGATATGGTTGTGATCAGCACTAAGCACTGGGAAGGTACTCAATGATTACCTGCTGGATTTCCTGATGAGTACAAAGCTACCTCCCACCTCCATGTACAAAAAAAAAACAAAACACTGCCTGTCTCAAAAAGGATTTTCATTGTAAATTCTGGCAATATGTGAAATTCCATTGAAGAATTCAAAAGTATGTTTTGATGGAAGACAGTTCTAATATACGTATTCTTAATACAATATTTGCAACAGGCCTGGCAAAAGAATGAGAGATAATTAAAACATGAAAATTATGTATGCACAACTTCTTGGTATGGGATGATTTATAATTATCAGAATTATTATGGTGACCGAGCTTAAAATTCTTCAGATGATTAAACTGAGTGATAAAATGTATGACAATGAACTGCTTAGTATGAAAAACAATGGAACAATGTACATGTGAGCTAAATTTAGAAAATGAATGTCAAAAAAAATCACTAAACCATCCAGCTGTTACTGATGCAAGATAGTGAGATAAGGAGATGTACTTGCTATACAAGGAATGTGAGTAGTTGTAGCTTGTCTAATAAGTTATAAAAGGTCTCAGGCCAGAGGAAACTTCATTCAAGCTATTCATTTAATTCTGGGGGCTCAAGAAATATCATTGCTATGAAAACAGCTGAGAGACAGAATTGCATTCCGTTTATTGACATGCAAATGAGCCCATCAAGCATATAAACAGGAATAGTTTTAAGCCAACTGAAATCTGCGCAGATCCTGTTGAGGAAAAAAAAATGTAAAAGTTCATTTTCTCAAACTGAGAAGGGTATGTAAGATAAAAGGGAAACACAGCATGAAGCTATTTATAAAGGGTGACATTGTAGGCATCTGAGAGTTTCTGTTGGATTTCCATATTGAAAGGATTTCTGAGTAAGGATGTTAGAGAACTAGGTAAACACAAGCACTGAGATCTCTATGAGAAATACTATTTACAACAGTTAATCAGCCTTTTCCATTGACAGCAATATGGTTAGACTTTTGCACCAACAGCAGAGCCAAACAATTTTATGAAGCGAGAGTAAAGATTAGGTGGAAGATTCTGCCTTCTAATTCATGCATGCATGCAACTCTCAGAAAGCAGGATGGGAATTTGAAATGTATTATCTGAAATAATATTTCCCTCAACATATGCATATCCAGAATGTATACTCGAAGTATGGAAGCTGAGTTGCGGTCATTTTTAATGTGGCATAAATGTCCCCAGAATAATGTAGCAATGTTCTTAAGTAGGTAGGTGCTTTTCCTCTTGGTGGAGGGGACCTCCTCATGGAATGCTGCTGAGGATGGGAGGGATCCCCTCACTTTCATGACCTTGTTCCTTTTTTCTCTACCTTGTACCCCTTCTACTACAGTAATTTATGGATTCTGGGACACTAGAACCTGGATCAATGGAAGGTCATATGTAATCCCATCACCTAGGATGCTGCTAGATGGTCCCCAAACTGAAAATAGAGAATAAGGAATTTTGAACCTGGCCCATTATGGGTAAGAGAGATTCTCTATGCGTTACATCACCATGAGCCTTCCTGTCACCCAGATTAACAAATATTAGTATCATCCTCAGCTCTTCCATTTCCCTATACTCTATATTTAGCAGTTGCCACCCTAGTTCCCTAGTTAGGTGTTTACCAAATTTTGTTTAAACTATTACAACAGACTCCTAATTGGGTTCTCTGTATCAAGTGTCTCTGTCTCTGTCTCTTCTCCCTCTCTGTCTCTCTCTCTGCCTCTCTCTCTGCCTCTCTCTCTCTCTCTCTCTCTCTCTCTCTCTCTCTCTCTCCTTCTCTTGCTCACTCTTTCACTCTCTCTCTTTCTCTTCCTCCCTCCCTCTCCCCCTCATTTTCTGTACAGCTACCCAAATACCTAAAATAGGTCTTACCACGTTACATCCCCTTTCAATAAACTCCAGTGGCTTATTATTAGCTCCAGGATAAAATATACTCTGGCACTGAAAGCTCTTCACAACTTGGCCCCGACCTATTTTTTCAGATTAATTATCCAAATTCAAAGAAGTAGAGGAGGGATGAGAAAGGAATTTGTTTATAAAAAAAATCATAAGGACAGAAAACTCAATAGGGGTGGACTATGCTACAAACAAAAACTAGCATAACTTGAGCTACATGAATACAAGCAACAGTATGAAGGGAGAAGACGGTAACAGTACTAGCAATGAGTATAGAAGTAGAGGAAAAAGGAAAAAAGGTCCAAGAAACCAAAGATGAACTCTGGAGGGCCTATCCATCCCCACATCAGAGGAGAGGAAGTATTTAGGTAAGGATTATGCCATGATGAGCCCCAGCATACAATTATCAAACATCTTTTGTGAGATTCACAGTGAAAAGTGTGGGAGAGAGTAAAGATTGAATATGTATGTGTATTTCTGAAGAGTTGCCACCTATACTGGTCTGGAGTTCCTTCCCTCTATACTCAGTCTTTATTTTTATGTGGCCCTGGCTCCTCAACTCCCCCAAGAAACTCTCAGTATCCCATGTGTTGTATCTAGGTTTCCCTGGGTTTCTGCATGTGGGAAAGTCTGATCCTAGGCTCCACCAGCCAAGATATCCAACAGAGGCTCAGAGCAAAGGAGAAGTCCTGCGGAACAGAGTACTATTCCCCTGTGACTGGGATTAACCTCCTATCAAATCAACCCTACTCACATTTAATAAGTTCCTATATGTGCAAGATCGGGCAGCTGGGTGGTGTACTAGAGTGTTTGGCCTGGAGTCAGGAGACTTCATCTTCCTGAGTTCAAGTTTGCCTTCAAACACTTACTAGCTGTGTGACCCTGGGTGAGTCACTTACCCCTATTGGCCTCAGTGTCCTCAACTATAAAATAAGCTGAAGAGGGAAATGACAAACCATGCCAGTGTCTTTGAGAAGAAAACCCCAAATAGGGTCACAAAAAGTGGGACAGGACTGAAAAATGACTGGACAACAATGTACAAGGCACTGTGCTCGTCATTGGGGGTGGAAAGACAAACCAAAAATAGCCCCTACATTTTTTTTTTCTTTTTGGAGGGCAGTTGGGGTTAAGTGACTTGCCCAAGGTCACATGGCTAGTTTTTGTGTTAAGTGTCCGAGGTCGGATTTAAACTCAGGTCCTTCTGACCCCAGGACCAGTGCTCTATTCACTGCACCACCTAGCCACCCCTAGACCCTACATTTAAGAAGCTTATATTTCATCATCATCAGGAGTGCTCAGATATACGCATTGGAATATGATCAATACCAGTGTTTCATCATCTTTCTCTCCTTATCTTCCCTGATACCTACAAGCATATCCATGGCTCTCTCATTCTTAAAAACAAAATGAAACAAGAATAACTCAGTTGATCCTACCATCCTCATTTGCTATTGTGCTATATCTTCCTCCCCCTTATTTGTAAACTTCTTAATAAAATCATCTCAACCAGGGCCTTCCATTTCCTCTCCTGTTCTTTGTTTCCAACTCCTCCACACTCTGGCTTCCTCCTTCATTACTAATTATCAAATAAAATGGCCTCCTCTCAATCATCATTGTCCTGGACTGCTTTGAATTGTTTGATGCTGGTGACCACCTCCATCTGGACGCTCTTTCTTTTTCAGATTTCATGACACTGCTCTCTCCTGCTTCTCTTCCTCCCCACCTGACCTCCCCTTTTGTCTCTTTGCTGGATCTTCATTCAGGTCATGCCTGCTAATCATGGGTGACTCCCAAGACTCTGACCCTGAGTTCTCTTCTCCCCCTCTACCATCTTATTTGGTGATCTCCTCAGCTCTCATGGGTCAATCATCCTATCTTTGATTCTACCCTTTATATCTTACATGTACCTAGTTATTTAAATGTTGTCTCTCCCATTAGAATGTAAGATCCTTGAGGCCAAAGACAATTTTGTCTTTTTTTGTATCTCTAGCACTGGCACAGAGTAAAGGACTTAAATGCTTTGGTCGTCATTAGTTATAAGAGCTATGGAAAAGATCCATTGTAAAATTCAAATGAGATAATGGATAGAAATAATTTTGCAAAGCTTAAAACATTATATAAATGCCTGTTGTCATCGTCATTGTTACCCTCTAGTCTCCATGCTTCCACTCTGGTAATAACCACTTTCTCTGAACCTTCTACTGAACTCCTGCTGAGTTCAAGCTATGTTTATAAAGAAATAAGGGGTGTGCTGATAAATATTTAACAACCGGGCTCTCAGGATGTGTGCACAAACACTTTTAAGTTCAACCTGAATTATTAAAACTTTTTCAAATCTAGATAGTCAGCAAATAATAAATCAAGCCCTGATTTGTAGATTGCTAAATTTTTTTGAAGTGTATATAAATGCTCACACTGAAAATTTAACAGTTGGCTCTTGCAAGGTGGTTATAGCTAGCTCCAGTACACCCCTGGCTCTTGAAGATGGTACACAGATTTGAGAAACAATCTTAAAAGTTTCAGGCAAAATTCCAAGTCATCAAGGGTGTCAACCCACCCATGTACCCATAACAACAGTTGCCCTTCTAAATACGCTAGCTATAATTTTTCTTCCCATTTTTCTGAGTTAGAGGGAAAGGAATCTTATTTGTCTTGTTCAGTGTGAATTTACCTTTAAGATCCAACACTAGGCATCTTCACAATTGATCAAACAAGTTGTTCATGAGAAAGCAGGAGATAAACATATTGGGTTGGGGATGGAACTGCTAATGGACAACTAGGAGATGTAGTGGTTAGAGTGCTGAGCCTGGAGTCAGGAAGATCTGAGTTCAAATCCAGCCTTAGACATTTACTAGATGTATGACCCTGGGAAAAAGTTACTTAACTCTGTTTTCTTCTATTTCGTCACCTGTAAAGTGACCTGGAGAAAGCAATGGAAAACTGCTCCAGTATCTTTGCCAGGAAAACCCCAAATGGGGTCACAGAGTTAGACACAACTGAGCAACAACAAAAAGGACCGCTAATAATGGAGATAAATGCCTTGCTAGGGCACTACCCAAGTTTCAAGGCTAAATACCTGGAATACATGCAGGGAATGAGAGATCCTTCAGTGTTAATTCTTAGATTAAAGCAGGAGACTAAGCATTTAATTAACTATAATAATGAGCTTCATTTGTCTCTAAGCTGTTTTTTTTTTTTTTTGGTTCCTATTTTAAGCTAAGAGGGGTCAACTTTGATTGAGTTTTTTGGAGAACATTAAAACATGATCTTAAGGATCCATTAGCCCTGGGTTTTAGCAAGACAAAGAGAACTAATGATTTAGCTGAGCAGTAGATTGGAAGAGTACTAGAAGGGGTCAGAGATTGCATTGTCTGATGTTTCATTGTATTTTTTTTTTTGTTGTGCTTTCCAGAAAGACCAGAAGACAGGTAAGAAGAACAAGAGGGAGCCAGGAATTAAGGTGATTGAAAGCCAACCACACACCCTGGTCTCCCAGGCTAGAAGAACATCAATAAATAGTCAATAAACATGTATTAAACACCTAGTATGTGCCAGTCACTGTGTTAATGCAGCAGATTTTCAAGTGACCACAGACCAGTGACCTAACCACAAGCTAAGTTCCGTGTAGGCAGGAAGAAATCACACAATGATAAGGAAATGAACCAGAATAAGAATGATAGGAATTATTGGGCATGAGGAAAAAATAGAGATCTGGAGAAAGGCTTTAAGGAAATAGAATCTCCTAAGATGCAAATCCTCTTGGAGATGTTTTGGGACTCCAGGAGTAGCAGACTACTCAAAAAGATCCTGATTTGGGGGGAAGGGGACATTAATTAGTTTTATTGCCCGGACATCATTAAGAAACCAGAGAGTGGATAGCATTCATCACACTCATCACTTAGCAGAGGTGATGGACTAAATGTGCATTTATTTGTTTTTTTTTTAAAACATGGCTAATGTAAGAATTTCTTTTGCTTACCCATATATTTGTTATAAAGTTTTTGGTTTTGTTTTTTTCTAGTGGGAGAGGAAGGATAAGAGGAAGAGAAAATGAATGTCAATTAAAAAAACATAATTTAAAATAGCTAGAGAGTATCTCTGGCAGAAAATGGCACTTGAGCATGTGGTAACCATCGGAAATAGACTTTGGTAGGATGAAACTATTCCCCTCACTTCATGGACAGAAGGTGGTAGAGGACAGCTAGCTATGGGGGTTATTGTTATAAATGTTGCTCACAGTGGTTTTTCAGTTGCCCTGGTTACAAAAAACAAATTCCTCACATTAAATGCAACATAAGATCATAGATTTAGAGGCAAAAGAGACCTTAGAGGTCACTGAGTCCAACACCCTCATTTTACATTTGAAGGAACTGAGGCAAAGAGATATTTGAATGACTTGCACCTAGTAAATATTTGAGGAAATATTTGAATTCAGGCTTTCCTAACTCCAAATCCAATACCTTATCTAAATACACCATGCTCCCTAAGAATACATGGGTGGTTTCCACAAGCAGGGACTATCTCTCAACAAGACTAAGGGAAGACCCAGGAAGCAATCAACTAATCAATTATACACCTACTATGTGCCAAGCACTGTGCTAAACAGTGGGGATACAAAAAGGGGCAAAAGAGAGTCCTTACCCTCAAGGAGCTTACAATGTAATGCACCTCCCCTAGGACTACAAGTTATACTTAGACCCTAGGAGGAGATTGGATATCTCTAGAATACCAAGAATTAGAAGATCATCATCAACAACAACAGTAGTAGTAGTAGTAGTAGTAGTAGTAGTAGTAGTAGTAGTAGTAGTAGTAGTAGCAGTAGCAGCAGCAGCAGTAAAGAAGCAGTGGGCTAACTGCCAACTAATTGGGACATCTCCCTGCTGGGATATCATCTACAGAAAGATTTATGAAATGAGCAAAAAAGTCAAACTCTGTGGCCTTATTTTCAGGGGGAAAAGTGAAAGGGGGTCATCTAGTTTTCTCAGTTCACAACAAGGAGAAGAGATATAATTAAGGTTAAAAATTAGGCATAGAATATATCAAAAAGAGAGTATCTGAGAATGATAATTTATTCTCTAGATTCCTCCATGAACCTGAACTCGATCTCAAAACCCTTGGCAGGAGTGCCCATCAATGCACATGAGAGCATTTATAGAGAATCCCCTATATTATGTCTTAATGAGACATCTACTATGCTATGTTTAGTTCTGGGTACTGAATTTTAGGAAGGATATTGATAAGCTGGAACATATGCAGAGGGTAATGACTAAGATGATAAGAGGACTCCAATATTGCCATCCAATGGTTCGTTGAAAGAACGGGGCATATATAGATAGACTCTAAAGAAGAAAAAGCAAGGCCAGACTTTGTTGTCTTTCAATATTTGAAGAGTTTCACAAAAGAAGAGGGATTAGGCTAGTTCTTCCTGACTCCAGATGATAGAACTAGAACCACTTATCTTTGGAAGCTCTATTGTGCAGAGATGTTATTGCTGCTGCTGCTGTTGTTATTTAGTCATTCAGTTGTATCCAATTCTTCATGAACACATTTGGGGTCTTCTTGGCAAAGATATTGGAGTGGTTTGTCATTTCCTTTTCTATCTCATTTTATAGATGAGGAAACTGAGGTAAATAAGGTTAAGTGATGTTCCCAGGGTCATAAAGCTGGTAAGTATCTGAGGCTGGATTTTAACTCAGGTCTTCTGACTCCAGGATCAGTACTTTATTCACTATACCACCTAGATGCCTTTGTGTGTCTGTGTTTGTGTGTCTGTATATGTATGTAATATAATACATATAATATTTGTAGATTATATATCTTGGATACCAAACCCTTATCAGAGAAATTTTATGCAAAGTTTTTCCCATTCATCCTCTTCTCTTTTGATCCTAGGTGTACTTGTTTTGATTTTTCAGAAGTTTTTTCATTTTCATGTGATCAAAGTTCTCTATGTTCTCTAATTGCCTTTAGTCCCTTGTTTCCCTACCCTTAGCTTTGAGACACATATGATCTGCTTCTCCTCTATACACACACACACACACACACACACACACATATATATATATAATTTATTTATTTATTTAAATATATATTGTGGAATATGTTATTAGGTATTTATCTAACCCCAATTTCTGCCACATTGCTTTCCAGTTTTTTTCAACAATTTTTATCAAATAGGATGTTTATTCCTAAGGAAGTTACATTTTCTAGTTTGTCCAATAATGAGTTATTGAGGGCCATTTTGTGCAATCCATTCCATTGATATACCACTAGACTTTTTTTGGATTTGATCATTGCTGCTTTATGATGTATTTTGAAGTCTGGACATGCTATTTCTCTTTCATTGATATCTCTTTTCTTTATTCCTTCTTGATAGTATAGATCTTTTATTTTTCCAAATGAATTTTAATATTTTATCAAGTTTTGCAAAGTATCCCTTTGACAGTTTGATCCTTATAGCATTAAAACTCTAAACTAACTTGATTAGTACTTTCATTTTTATTGTATTGATACAACTCAGTCTTTAGCATTGAACACTCTTCTAGGTATTTAAGTTGTTTTTTCATTGGTACAAGGAGCACTTTGAAACTTAATCTATACAAGTATTTTACACACTTTAGAGGACTGATCATCAGCTCTCTAACGCATTTTTTAGTTATTTGGAATGAGTATTCCCTTTCTATTATTGCCATTTGTGTTATTAGTAGTGATAGTAGTAGTAGCAACAGTATTTAGAAATGCTATTGATTTTTGAGTTTATGTTGTAGCCTGCAACTTGGAAGATGCTATTAATTTTTTCAGTAAGCATCTTTACTGATTCCTTAGGGTTTTCTAAACAAATAATATCATCAATAAGTACAAATAGTTTTATCTCCTCTTTGTCTAACTTCACACCTTAAATATTTTTGTCTTATTTTATTGCTATTGCTCTTAACCGTATCAAATAAGAGCAGGGAGAGTGGACATCTTTGCTTTACTGATGTATACATTGTATCCTCACTGCATAAGATCTTGCTCATGCTTTTAGATGGATGATTTTATGATATTAGAAAGATTCCCTCTATGTTGACATCTTGCATGGGGCGGGGTTAACAATAAATGAGTGTTGTACTTTATAAAAGGTTTTTTTTCTACATCTACTGAGATGGTTATGTGGTTTGGGGTTTATATGATTTTAATATAATTAATTGCGTTAACCTTTTTCTTAATGTTGAACCATCTTTGCATCCATGATATAAATATACTTTGCCTGAAGAATTTCTTAGCCTGTTTGACAGGATTTTCCTCAAAATTTTTGTTTTAATGTTAATTATGTTGGCTTATAATTCTATGTTTTATTCTTCCCTGGTTTACGTGTTAGGGCTATACTATATTTGTCTTATAAAAAGAATCCTGTGGGGTATATTCTTAAATTTTTCCCTCATCTCCTCCACCATTTGTCATTTTCCTTTTCTGTCCTATTAGCCAATCTAATGAGTATGAGGTAGTGTCTCAAAATTATTTTAATTTGCATTTCTCCTATCAATAGTCAGGGTACTTTTTTCATATGGCAATAGATAGCTATAATTAATTCATCTGAAAACTGTTCATATCTTTGTATCACTTAGCACTTGGGGAATGCCTCTTATTTTTATAAATTTGACACAGTTCTCTATTTGTTTGAGAAATGAGGCCTTTATCAGATATTTTTTTCCACAATTACTATTGCTGTTTCCCTCCATCCTATTTGCCTCCCTTCCCATTCTATTCTCTCTGTCCTTTCATTCTGTCCCTCCTCAAAGGTATTTTGCTTCTAACTACCCCTTTCCCCAATCTGTTCTCCCTTCTATCACCATCCCTGCCCTCCCGCCGACCTCCCCATTCTCTTATCTGATTCCCCTCCTACTTTCCTTAGGATAAGATAGACTTCTATAACAATTTGATTGTTACGTTATAAAGCCAAGCATAAGCAGCTTTCCAGAGAACTGCTGCTGTTAACAGCTTCCAAGGTTCTGATTACACAGTATAGCAAACCCTCTATTTATTCAATAACAAATTACAGCAAAACATTCACAGAAATTCAAAATACATCATTTACCATGTTATAACTTAACATTAAAATGGCCATGTAATTTTCACCAAAGTGGTCACATACTTTTAAACAAAGTACATTTTAAACAAAGTACATTCAATCATTTTTAAGGAGGCAAGCCTCCTTAATTGACACAAAGTACAAAGGTCAAAAGTTTTCCACCCCTGGAAATCTTCTTGATTGGAGATTAGTTTCCAATCATCCTTAATTATCAAGTCCTTAATTCAACCATCTAATTGTGAAAACCAAAGTTCTCCACCCTTAGTAAATCATGATCTTTTCAGTTTGGATTAAATAACCAAGGAGAGGTCTTTCCATCTTAACTTGAGGCAGGCTCTCAGCTTCCATGGTTCCTCTTCCATGGTCCCAGCTCCTGCCCAAATCTAACCAACTGCCACCTGAGCTCAAAGGCAGACAGCTCCCAGTTCTTTGTCCAGTTCCCATTCCATATTGAAGCTCACAGTGTATAATCCACCTCAAGTCTTTCACAGTTTCTGTTCCTGGGAAGACAAAGTTTAACCAAGCCACAGTATCATTCAAACACATTGCCAGCACCCTCATCAATTCACTTTCTGCCTGTGAAATCAACATAGAACCAAAACACACAGACAAAATACCAACACCACAGTCATGCTTCCTCTAGCAGCTCTAGCTAGCCCTCAGAAGTCTTTGGCAGCTTCCAGAAGAAGTTGGTAGCTCCTCACCCTGGCTCCCAGAAGGTCTCAGAAGAAGTTCCCAGAAGAAAGATCTCAGCAGAAGTTCCCAGAAGAAAAGTCTCAGCAGAAGGTCCAGCTGACTCTCAGAAGAAGCTCTGCTACTATAAGCTCTGTTCTCAAAATCAAAATCACTTTCTCCAGCCTGGGCCTCTCCTCTTCAGCCTCTGCACTGCTTGTTCCAAGAAGTTCCAACTCTCTAGCTTGTGCTTTTTCTTATATAAGGTATTAGCTCCTCCCTGTTGCAGCCCCTTCCTGTTACATCAGGAAGTCCATCCCACTGTGGGATTCATGACACAATTATGATCTGGAAACAAGGTGCTAAATGCTTGCCAATACAAGAGGATCTTCAATTACTTGTAACTTCATTACAGTAACTTCATTACCATTACATATGTTATTCCCTCTTTCAGCCAATTCTGATGAAAGTAAGATTCACACATTTCCCCTCACCTCCCCCCTCTTTTTTCCACTGTAAAAGTTTTTTCTTGCCTCTTTTATGTGAGATAATTTACCCCATTCTACCTCTCCCTTTCCCCTTCTCCCCATGTATTCTTCTCACCCCTTAATTTTATTTTTTTAGATATCATCCCTTCACATTCAACTCACACCTGTGCCCCTCTCTCTCTCTCTCTCTCTCTCTCTCTCTCTCTCTCTCTCTCTCTCTCTATATATATATATATATATATATATATATATATATATATACTTCTATCTGCCCTAACAATGAGAAAGTTGTTACGAGTTACAAGTATGCTCTTCCCATGTAGGAATGTAAACAGTTTAACTTTATTAAGTCCCTTATGGTTTCCTATTTACCTTTTTATGCTTCTCTTGAGCCTTGTATTTTAAATTCAAATTTTCTATTCTGCTCTGGTCCCCCTACCTAATAGCTTGTGTTTTGACTTCACCCAAATTTTACTCAGTTTACCTCCTGATATACATTTCAATCAAAATGCCTACATGGAATACTTTGTATGTTTGTAGCCTTGTTTTAATTATATATAATGTGAGACTTAATAGAGATTCTGGGAGAGTCACACCTTTTTCTGGCTCTCCCCTCTGTTTAACGCTCTACTAAATTTCTTTCTAATTTCTTTTCTAGGTTTGTGATTTCTTCTTGATGGAAGGAAAGAAGGAGAAGAAGAAAGGAAGGAAGGAAGGAAGGAAGGAAGGAAGGAAGGAAGGAAGGAAGGAAGGAAGGAAGGAAAGAAGGAAATAATTTGTTATTGTTATTATTTTTATTATTATTATTAATAAATAATAAAGGAAGGAAGGAAGGAAGGAAGGAAGGAAGGAAGGAAAATACTTTAACATAAAGATTCTTACACTTCTGTGATACACACTTTGTTACAGTCTGGTGAAACCTATAGATTCCTCAGAATAAGCTTTTTAAATGCATAAAGTAAAATAACATAGGGTTACAAAGGAATTAATTATACTAAAACATAATCATCCAAATTATGTTTTTCATAGGCCCCAGGTTAAGAACTCCTGCTAACAAAACAAGCAATCATCAAGTATTACCTTCTGTAAATGGCAAAAACACAGTCGTCATATTCTATCCATTCCATTTTATACAAAGATCATTTATGATCTAACAGCATCTGTGATTAATTGTATCAAAAGCTGTTACTCATTTGAATGTACAAGGAAGAATGTCAAGCTATATTGCCTCATTTTAACTCATAATGGCCTCATATTCTTCCTACATAATAAGTACTTTAAAAGGATATAGTGATCTGCTAACAACCACAATTCATAAAACATTTTGTCATGCTTAACTGCCTCCTTCATAGTGTTTCCCAGGACCAAGAACTTTTTGTTCTCTGAATCCAAATTAAAAGAGATTAAAGGATACGTTTCTAGTCCAATATGCATAAACTTGAGAATTGGAGCATCTTTCATTCATGTGAATGGGAGTCTGATCAGTCAAGTTATGTTAGCAATATCAGAGCTAACTGCCCTTGAGTCACATTGCCACATGCCTCCCCATTCCTCCCCTACCCAAAAAAGTATAACTTTAGTAAAGTAAGATGAGGTCAGATAATTCTAGTAAGTGTGAATATTATCCCATTTCATCATTTGAAATATAGTAAGTAGTAAGATGAAGTGGTCTCACCTCTTTAGAATATACAGAAGAAACTATACTAGTTGAAAAGTGAACTGGGGTGAACCCTAAGAAGTATACTGTAAATTATTCATAGATAATTGCTGAGTTAATGTTACATTTTAGCAAAACTGCAGCTTACAGTGAGTGAGCTTCATTAAACAATTAATTTCACAACCAGAGTTCTAATTTCTTTTGCAAGTTAGGAAGTGAATGCATTTTGTAAATGTAATGATTATTTTAATCAAGTTGCTACTCATGAAATATAGGGCCCATTAGGTAAATACCTACTATTTCTGACCTTGGTTTTGCACAGAATAACTGAGTGCTCCTTTGATAAATCATTACACAACAGACACAAACTCCTTATGTTAAGGTCTAGGGGTGTTGGGAACCCTGAAATTCAACAGCAAACAACGCAGGTCCTGCCTCAAATGAATTCAACCCACATTTCTTTCAGTCAGAGACAAGGTTTATTAAAACACTGATTGGTGTGGGTGAGATTTTAAGAATCTGTGTTATTGTGACACTTGTATTGACAAGCAGGCTAGTCTCTTAAGGAATCTGAGCACTTTAATGGAGGCAACATGGATCTTTTAAACAGAAGACAGATGGAAGATCAGGATGTGTTCTAGGAGTGGCCAAGTAGTCTGGGAATAGAGAGGATCAGGATGTGTTCTAGGAGTGGCCAAGTAGTCTGGGAACAGAAAAGAGATCTAAAGGGTATTAAGGAGTGGAGGTCTAGAGTGAGGTCAGGTACAGACAATGAAGGCCACCATGAAAGGATTGACTGAGAAGAGTGGGTGCTCCAGGTGAACACCACAGACCAGGGCCACATGGGAAAGTCCAGGAGCTTTTCCTTTTTGGGCGTCCAGATTCCAAAGACATAGGCTTTTTCTTTTCTTTTTTCTTTTTTTTAAATTAAACAAATGCTTTATTAACTTCTGATTTGCATCATTCATTTCTGCCAGATTTTGAGTTACAATTTTTTCCCCATTTTTCCCCTACCCACCATCCCATAATAGCAGTCCCACAAGATATCCCTTTCTCTAATCTGCTCTCTCCCATATCTTCTCCCATACCCCCTTTGACTTTTCCATTAGAGGAAGGTGAATCTCTGTGCCCCAATGCCTGCACATCTTATGTCCCAATTACATGCAAAAGAGTATTGATAATAGTATTTATGTGTATATATATATATATATTTGAAACATTTAATTTTAAAACCTCAAATTTCAGATCCATTTCCTTCCTCCCTTGCCACCCATTCCCTCTGGGTAGATAAGTAATTCAGTATGTGTTGTACATGTATAGCTATGCAAAACATTACCATAGTAGATATATTGGACAAGGCTGCTTATAATTCCCTCCCACTCATCCCACCCCCCACCTGGTCCATTCCCTACTTGATCCTGTCCCTCTTCTATAGTGGGTACTTCCAACCTCCCCTCCCCCCAAGAATGCCTTCCCATCCATCATCCTTCCTCTCATCCCCCTTCCCCCTATTTTGCTGCAGGTTGAGATATCCCATTTAGTATGTATGTCATTCTCTCCCTGAACCAAATTCAATTAGAGTATGGTTTTGCCTTTTTGCCTTCCTATTTTTCCCCTCCCCTGCAGCCACTTCCCCTTGCTTCTTCTACATGAGATAGTTTATCCTACCCTGCTTCTCCCCATCTCCTCTTGCCACTTTCCTCTCTCACCTCATAATTTCACCCCTTAAGTATCATTCCTTCCCAACAAATTCAACCTATGCCCTCTCTCCATGTATAACTGTAAACATATATACACACATTCACATATGTATTCATATGACCATACACCCTTCTTCCATTATTTTCATACTGAGAAAGGTTTCATCAGTCACAGTTATTGTTTTTCCATGTAGGAATGTAAATAGTTCAACTTTGATAAGTTCCTTTTGATTTCTTTTCCCTGATTACCTTCTCAGGCATCTCTTGCTTCTTGTGTCTGGATGTCAAATTTTCTATTCAACTCTGTTTTTTTCCTCAAAAATGCTTGAAAGTCCTCTATTCCACTAAATGACCATATTTTCCCCTGAAACAAAATACTCAGTTTGCTGGGTAGGTGACACTTGGCTTCAGTCCCAGCTCTTTTGCCCTCTGGAATATCATATTCCATGCCCTTCAAACCCTCAGTGTAGAAGCTGCCAGGTCCTGGGCTATTCTGATTGTGTTTCCACAATATTGAAATTGTTTCTTCCTGGCTGCTTGTAGGATTTTCTCCTTGATCTGGGGATTCTGGAACCTGGCTATAATATTCTGGGAGTTTTCTTTTTAGGATCTTTTTCAGGAGGTGATTGGTGTATTCTTTCAACCTCTATTTTGACCTCTGGGTCTAAAACATCAGGGCAATTTTCCTTGAGAATTTTTTGAAGGGTGATTTCTAGGTTTTTTCTTTGATCATGGCTTTCGGGTAGTCCAATAATTTTTAGATTGTCTCTTCTGGATCTATTTTCCAGGTCAGTGGTTTTTCCCATTAGATATTTCACATTGCCTTCTATTCTTTCATTTGTTTGGATCTGCTTAACAGCATCTTGATTTCTCATAAAGTCATTGGCTTCCATTTGTTACAGTCTAACTCTGAAGGAATGAATCTCCTCAGTGAGCTTTTGAGATTCTTTTTCCATCTGGCAAATTTGGCTTTTTAAGGCATTGTTCTCCTCATTGCCCTTTTGGGCCTCCTTTGCCATTTGAGCTAGTCTATTTTTTAAGGTGTTGTTTTCCTCAGTCAGGCTGTTGACCCTCATTTCATACTTTTCCTTCATCCTTCTCATTTCTCTTCCCAATTTTTCCTCCACTTCTCTTATTCGATGTTTAAAGTCCTTCTTAAGGTTCTCTATGTCCTGTAACCTGCTCATATTTTCCTTTGGGGCTTTTAGAGCAGGATTTCTGACCTCACAGTCCTCCTCCTATTCCCTGCTTAGATCCTCTTTGCCCCCAAAATAGGAGTCTAAGATTGCATTTTTCTGTTTATTTTGTTTCCTTTGCCTTGACATGTTGCCACTTAATTACTTGACTTTTGGGCTTGTTGCCACAGTAGGACTATGCCACCAGACAGGGGAGCTTTCCTCCAGAACTTTGGGGCCTTCACAGCTTTCTGGCAAGCTGGATACCCACCCCAGACCCCCCCCCCCCCAGACCACAATCCAGATCCAGGGAGGTTAAAGCAAGAGCGATTAACCCCCAAGAATGATTGCTGGATCTCCCTACAGTTTGCAGGCCAGGAGCTGAAACTGCCACTGAAAACTACAAAATGGTGAGTCTCCTCAGTGGCTTCTAGCCCCCAGGGGAGGAAGCCAACGCTTTCCCCAAATACTGGTCCCAAAGTCCATAGGGCACTAACCTCTCACTTTGTCCTAGGCATATCTGAGTTGATAATTCTGGAATTGCCACAGCTGCTGGTGTTCTGGGGTCCCTCCAGCTGGCTGCTGGCCCGGCCACCCTGGGGCTAAAACCGCTCACAGGGACCTGGGCTCGACTCTCCAAGCAAGTGCTGAGTGCTGTGCTGCTGGTTCCCAGAACACTGCCCGATCCCAGAGCGCTGCACTGGTCCTTCCTGCAGGGCTGCTGGGATGTCCTCAGTGGGAGGTTAGCTTCTCTGTGTTCTGTGGGTGCTGGGGCTCCAGAAGTTGTTCAGAGTTCCCTTTTACATAGTTTGGAGGTGATCTTGGGGGAGAGTGCCTTGGACACACTGTTTCTACTCCTCCATCTTGGCTCTGCCCTCTAGTCTACAGGCTTTTTCTTTTAGAGGTTCAGCTCCCATCCTCATAATTTAGGCTAGAGATTAGTTATTTTTTTCCTTTCTATCTTTAGTGCTTATCGCTGCCTTCAGTCTTTCTTCATCGAATCCTAAGTACTTGCTCACCTTTCCATCTGTCATGAACTGAACATAAATGTAAGCCTTCATTTATGTATTTGTTTTCTCAAATTATAATGTGAACTCCTTGAGAGCAGAGACTAAATCAGGTTTCTATTTATATCTCCAACCCTCTCCAAAGTGCTGAACATGTAGAGTAGATTTGTTGTTCAGTGATGTCTGACTCTTCATGATCTCATCTGGGGCATCCTTGGCAAAGATACTGGAGTGGTTTGCCATTTCCTTCTCCAGCTCAAATGAGGAAATTGAGACAAATGGAGCTAAGTGACTTGCCCAGTATTATGGTTAGTAAGTGTCTGAGGCTGGATTTCAAACCAGGAAGAAGAATCTTCCTGACTCCAGGTCTGGAGCTTTAACCACAGCATTAAATAAATGCTTTTCTCTTCCCTTCTTCTCTAATACTGATCAGGACTTTATGGATTTCAGAACCATGTCCCAGTACTAAGGACTGGCTTTCTTCCCATTCCAGCCCCTCTACCACCAAGTTTTACAGCTTCATTTTGTTTACTGTCCTCCCCCATTAAAATAGCTCCCTGAGGGTAGGGATTGCCTTCCTTGTGGTTTATATTTGTATCCCCAGGGTTTAACATTTAGCTCTTAATAAAGGTTTATTTCCTTCCTTCCTTTCCATTCCATTCTATTTAATGCACTGCCAGTACTGCTGTGAATTGCTCCAATCATTTTGGAAAACAACTGGGAATTAAGCAAGAAAAGTTACCTAAGTATTCGTACCCTTTAGAGTAACATCATTCTGTGCATATAACCCAAAGAAGTCAAAGATAGAAACAAAGCTCCCATATATGTTGAAATACTTAGAACAATATTCTTATAGTAGCAAGATTGAAAGAAACAATCATCTTAGAAAAACGACCTTTTTAAAGGGCATGATCCCTTGATTCCCAGGAAAAAAAAGAGCCAGGTATGGACTTAAGAGAGAGCTTGGACTAAAGTCAGAGACCCTGCCTCCAGAAAGTTGGGCCACAGAAAGACACCATAAGGAGAGATAAGACTTTCAGACTTTATGATGAGTTCAGAGCTGCCTTGTCACATCTATTACCTACATATGCATCTCTCTCCCATTGTCCTGAGTTTGAACACACTCTTCCCATGGACACGAAGAACATTTGTCAAACATATCGCAGGATTGGGGATAGAATGTTTTCTAGTGACTAGTCTTACTATTCCACCATAATAAATTCCTTTGCTAAGGGATAATTCTGTCTGTTGGATGATTACTAATGGACAGCACATTCATGGAAGGTGTGGGCTATAGCTTTAGAATTATGTCCCTAAAAGGGTTACCTCTAGAACCTAAGGTAACAGCCACACTATGGATACTCAACCCAAAAATATGAGAAGTGAATTGTGGGGGCAGCCTAAGGCAGGTACTACCAATGTAATAGAGGGATGGCTACAAATGTAATAGAATATTATTTATAGAAATTATAAACATGAGAAATTCAGAGAAATTTAGGAAGATACAAGAACTGATATAGCAAAGAGGAAGCAGAACTAGGAAATATATATATATATGAAATGACGATAACAATATAAATGAAAGCCATACTAAAACCTATCAGGTCTAAGATTAATGATACATCTTGGTGCCAGAGAGGAGTTGATAGAACACCAGTATAAAAATCATTACCCACAGATGAGAAATACTGTGTAATTCATCAGAAATTGTGGATGCATCTACTGTTCTTTCTTAACTTCTTTTCACTGTTTTATGGGCAAAGTCTATAGTGTGATACATTAGGAAGTGAATGTGATATGAAAAATTAATTTTTCAAATAAGATATTTTATGTCTAAAACTAAAAAAAAATCTACCATAGGTAACCTATCCTATGGCCTGATTTAATTAACATTGATATTGATTGAGTAATTTCATCTACAAGTTTCTTAGTACTTAGGGACATCCAGGCTGGAAAGGAATGCACTTAGAACAGACATATGTTCTTCCCTTTCTTTATGTACCCTAAGACTCAATTCCCTCTTAATTACATTTGTTTTAACCCTTTCTAGTCTGAAGATCATTCTTGTGAAAAGAAAAGATGGAAGTAAAATATGACTGGAGCTGGCCCACTTTCTCTTTGTGATACCTTAATATCATACCATTTATCTGAGCTGTAGTATTCTTGTTTCTTTTTGTGCTAATACAACAAAACAAAACGGAACAAAATCAGAAAATATCCACACTGCAACTGAACTTTTAGTTAAGAGCTGTCTAACTCAGTCAGAGCATTAGCAACTTGAGAGTCAGACTTGTCTTTAACTATATGCCCACTGCTTAGCTCAGGGCTTGTCTCTTAGTAAGCACTATATAAGTGAGTTGTTTTTTTCATTCATTTATTCATAAAAAGAAATCCTGTTCTTTTACATTACTTAGATAACTGTTCAATTTCCATATTCTCCCATTTCTCTTCCAAAATCCCAATCCTCAGCTAGAAAAAAATGAAGACAACACTCAAATCTTGAAGTTTGCTAGGACTTGCATAATCCTGAAAGATCACTTTTATATTTCTTTAGGCACCATCATTTATCCCCACATGACTGAGAAGATTTACTCTGACATTAGAGAGTAAAAAGTGGTTGGTAGGTTTAATAAATCTTAGAACCTCTTAATGATGCCTTATATACATTCTCCTTTTACAGCTTATTAGTAATTATTTTTCAATTAACAAAATTTTAATTAATATAACACTTCCACTACTCCATTCTCCATTAAACAAAATTTTAAAAATACCATTTAAACCAATCCCTCCATACATATTTAAATATCAAAAAAAAAACAATTCTACTTTAGCAATGTCCAATTTTTTAATTTCTAAATTCATTACCTCTCCGTAGGGAGTTGGGTCATATTTCATCTTCATTCTTTTGAATTTGTGGTTTATCATGGAATTTATCAGAGTTCTTAAACATCTTCAAAGTTGTTTCTATTTACAATGTTATTATTGTATAAATTGTTCTACTTCTGTCCAATTTGTTCCGAATAAGTTCATAGAAGTCTTCATATTTTATTCTGAAGTTGTCTATTTAATCATTCCTTGTGAAAATAATATTCCATTACATTCATATAACAGTGTTTGGTTAGCCATGTTCCAGCAGGAAGAAACCCCCTTTGCTTCTGATTTTTGGCTACCACAAAAAGAGCTGCTATAAATATTTTTGTTTATAAAGATGCTTTTTCTCTTTCTTTGATTTTTTTGAGTATAGTCATGGTATATATCTGAGTCAAATGGTATGCAGTTTGGTAACTTTCTGGGCATAGTCCCAAATTGCCTTTCTAAATGGCCAAACTAATCCACAGCTCCACCAAACCCAGTACCAGTATACCTGTTCTCCCACAACCCCTCCAACATTTGTCGTTTTCCTCTTGTCATCCTTGCCTGTCTGATAGAGATGAAATGGAGCCTCAAAGTTACTTTAATTTGCACTTCCCTAATTATTAATGGTCTGGAGCCTTTTTTCATATGATTGTTGATAGCTTGGGATTTTTCCTTTGAAAATTGCATGGATATATACTTTGATCATTTATCTATTGGGTAATTGCTTAGTCTTATAAATTTGAATTGACTCCTTGTATATATTGGATATGAGGCCTTTATCAGAGAAATTTGTTAGAATTTACAAGGATTTTTCCCACTTACCAATTTCTCTTTTATTTTTTGCTGTATTTCATTTGTGCAAAAACTTTTTAATTTAATATAATCAAACTTATCTATTGTATCATGTGTGACTCTATCAATTCTATCATAAAATCTTTTCCAGTCTATAGAACTGATAGGTAACTTATTCTTTGTTCCTCTAATTTGTTTGCGATGTGACCTTTTATATCTAGGTCCTTAATAATTTTGGATTTTATCTTGGTGTATAGTATGAGATACTGGTGTAAACGTTATTTCTGCCATATTGCTGTCCCGTTTTCCAGAAGAATTTTGTCAAAAAGAAAGTCAGACTTCCCATTATCTAGCAGTCTTTGGTTTTATAAAATGTTATGCTACTGTGTTTGCTTGATTCTCTGTGTTGCATACTTAATCTGTTCCATTTATTTGGCTTTCTATTTTTCAGACAGTACCAAATCATTTCAGTGATTACTGCTTTTGTATCACAGTTGGAGATGATACTGACAGACCCTCTTCCTTCCCAGTTTTTTTTCCATCATTACCCTGGAGATTCTTCATCTTTTATTACATAATATTCATATTATTATAGAAATTTCACTGTTATTTTTGCTAGTTCTACAAAATTATCTTTTGAGAGTTTTATTATACAGAATTGAATAAATTAATTTATTTTTTCATTTTTATTATATTGATTGATCTACCCATGAGTAATTAATGTTTCTCTATTTCAAATGGCCTTTCCTCAATTCTCATCTTTCTTGTGATCAACCCCAATTGAATATCCTCTCTTTTCTAGGTTTGTTAACAATGTACTCAGCTGAATCTTCTCCTACCTATCTGACCTCTCATTGGTGTCCTTTGCTGGATTTGTATCCTCATCCAAATCACGTTTGTAAGTATGGATGTCCTCCCACCATTCTGTTCTGGGTCCTCTTCTCTTTTCCTTCTATACTGTCACACTTGGTGATCTCTTAGCTCCTAAGGTCCAATTATTGTCTCTACACAAATGATTTCCTGATCTGTTCATATAGTTCTAATGTCTCTACTGCATGATAGCCCTGCATCACCAATTACCCTTTGGAAATCCCAAACTGGATTCCCATAGACATTTCAAGTTCAAAATGTGCCTTCTTTCCTTATTATTAACTTTATGTAGAATTGGAATGAATTATTCTTTGAACATTTGATAGAATTTGTATGCAAACATATCTGGTCCTAGAACTTTTTCCTCCTTTTAGGAGTTTATTTATGTTTTGTGTAATTTCTGATACCAAATTACTAAAATCATCTATTTCTTCTTCTGTAAATCTAAAAATTATGTATTTTTAAAGGATTCATCTATTTTGGATACATTCTCCAAAAAAAGACTACATACCTCCTAAATGACCATATCAGATCTGACCATATAAGATCTTACATATCCCTCAGAAAGGAGTCATTATAATAATATATCTCTTTCTCTGGTAATTAGTAACAGATTTCCCTTTACTTCCAGGAATCTGTAGCTCCTCCTCATTGTTCCTTGGGATATGGGATGCTGCTTTGTCCTCCAAAAGTTGAGATTCAACCTCTACAGAGAATCAAGTACATAGTATACAGATCTAGTAGTTCAAAAGCTTATCATTTTCTTTCACATGAAGCACACTCTCCTAACTCATCTGCCTTTTGATAGTGCTTTTCATTCTCCTTTGATTCCTCAATCTCTTTTGCCAATTTGTTCCCTTCTTTTATATGTCTAGGAACTCTTCATTCTATCTCATAAGTCTGAACACAAAATGGCTTTTATCAGTTCTTTCCACCTTTTCCACAAGCAGAAACAACATCTTATGTTTAACACACATGATGATTTCTTCCACGAGAAATACAAATACAGCACACTCTCAGGAGGTCATGGGAATAGGGCTTTCTGCTTCTTTCATATCTCATATACCAATCTACACATTCTCTTTTTTATACTGGTTCCTTGTGAGTAGGGGCAATTTCATTCTTTGTGTTTTTATCTCCCAGTACCCAGCATAGTGCCTAGACATACTAGACACTTAATAAATACGTGATTGGTAGATTGGTAGTTATATAATAAGTGCTAATCATTGGTCATATATATATATTACATATATATATACATATATATATATTACATATATATATACATATATATATATGACCAATGATTAGCACTTATTTATTGCTAGATAACTGATAGATGTAATCATTAGATACAAACTGAACCAAAAGCCCAAATATTTCATGATCATTCTTTGCTTCCATGCTTTTGGCTATTGTCAAGCAGTCCCCTTAATTTTTTTTTCTTTTTTTTCTTTTTTCTTTTTTTTGGAGGGGGGAAAGAAGGGCAACTGGGGTTGTGATTTGTCCAAGGTCACATGGGTAGAAAGTGTTAAGTGTCTGAGGCTGGATTTGAACTTAGGTCCTCCTGATTCCAGGGCTGGTGCTCTATCCACTGTGCCACCTAGCTGTGCACCCCCCCAATTTTATGCATTTATTCATCATACTTAATCTCATGGGTTCCTAAAATGGCACTCATAGACTAACAAAAAAAAAAAAACAGAATGAGGTAGTGGGAGGAATGTTAGCTTTAAGGTCAGAATACCAAGGATAGAATTCTGGTTCCAACACTAACAAGCCATGGTCAAATCACTTATCTACTCTGAGTCTATTTCCTCAGTATAAAATGGAAACAATAAAATTTAAAGTACCTGCTCACAAAACTATTATAAGTAGAGCTCTTCATAAATCTTAGAGTGCTGAATCATTATATATTATTTTTATTATTATTGCTTAAGCTAGTCTGTCCATTCCTTGCTAGTTCTGTGAGAAGAAAGCATGATTCAGAAAGAGTCAGAAGACTGCGGTTACATTCCCAGCTGTTCCACACAATATTACTGGGGGGAAATAGACAACTGGAAGAACTCACCATGACCAAAGAATCCTTTTTCGTCTTGAATTCTGCATTGAATCTCTTTTCCTCACAAGGCAAACACTTTTGATGGGCGTAGAGGTCTTTTTTATATCTCACTTGTTATTCATGAGCAGAGAATTGTTGACTAGGTTATTTCTATTGTTTTATTTCTACTATTAGATCTTAAAGAAATGTTGAAAGATTTTATAGATGTATACTGCATATATATAAAATATATGTGCATATTTTATATACGGATATTTTTGTGTGTGTACATTTTTCAACACTTTCTTAGAATGCCTTCTCCACAATACCTGTATAATCTATTACTTGACAATCTCTAATGAATGGGAACCAACTACTTACTAGGGTAACTTATGATGATAATGATGATATTTATTTAATGCTTTAAGGCTTGCAAAACACTTTAAATATTATCTCATCTTAGGTAGGTATTATATATAATACATATATTGCCCAGGCTGAGTAAAAGTCTGAGGCTAGATTTGAACTCAGGTCTTCCTGACAATGTCCAGTGATCTAACCACTATGCCACCAAACTTCCCCTTCTACTTTGGAAAACTTTAGTTATACAGATTTTTTTCTTTCCATCAATGTGATGTCCATTCATTTGTCCTACTTCTACTCTAAAGGATCAAGAAGAATAAATCTAATCCCTCTTCTATATTGCCTTACAGATGGCTATAATCCCCTCCCACTCTATGGAGTCTTCTCCACTCCAGGTTAAAGACCCATCTTCAAATCGAATGTGCTTAGGGCCTTTTACTACAGTGGTTGTCTTCCTCTGGAAATTTTGTGGCTCATTAATTTTCTTCTTCAAATGTGCTGCCCAGAAATAAAAATAATCTTCAGATGTGGTCCAACCAAGGCAAAGTGTAGCAGAACTATAATCACCCTAGTCCTCCTAATAATAATAATATTATTTTTCCCTAGTCCATAGTCCCTTGGTCCAACCAAGGCAAAGTATAGCAGAACTATAATCTCCCTAGTCCTGGATATTATTTCTCCTTTAATTCTTCCTAAATTCATATTATCTTTTTTAGGTGCCATATCACCTTACTGACTTATGTTGAGCTTGCATTCCATTAAAATCTCTGTATCCTTTCAGATAAATTACTCTCATCATGTTCCCTGTATTGTACTTGTGTCCAAATAATCAACTTTCCACACATACCAGTTAAATTTCACCTCATTAGAATAAGTCAAACTTTATAGTCTATTATTTTTTTATCCTGACTCTCATTTGCCTTACTAGAAAACTCTGTAGAAATAACATCATGTGACTCCCTGCCACATCCCAAAAATATACTAATTAATATATTAACATAATATAAAGAATAAAATTATGTTTAAAAAATTAACCATTGGTAAAAAGGATTAATGAATTTTCCAGACATCTTCAAGTAGCACCTGGACAACCACTCACTGGAGATTCTGTAGTGGAAAAGCCTACTCAGATATGGGTTGGTTTAGATGACTTCTGGAGTCCATCTAACTCTAACATTAAATGTTATAATTATTAGAATAATTATCATCATAGCCATCATATTACTATCACTACTGTCAATAGGTCACCAAATCACTAGTTTCTTTTACCAGTTTCAAAAACTTACCTCTGCTGAAGCTTTTTGAAGACTTTCACGGGGTGACACAAGAAATGTTTTCTTTTCTAACTTCTCTGCAACTTGATTTGCTTCTTGTATTTTCTGTTCACAGCTTTTTTGAGAGTTTAACAATGTTACCTCATAAAATTCTTGAATATCTGTAAAAGAGAATTTAAGAGGAGAAATTGGACTTGGTACACATAGCTTCAGAAATATGGCATGCCCGATGTAAATTTACACGCATTGAAAAATTTATTGATGAAGAGAATCAAGTAAAATTGAATCCCTGGAAGAAAACCAATATGGAAATTAAAGTTGTAATATAACATGGGAAACCCTGAGATATTGTTATTCTAAAGGCATTGCTCAGTGATTATTAGATATGTAGAAAAAGGGCACGGGAAGGCAGTATTTACACTAATTCATCTAGGTTAATATCTAAACAGATTAAAATTGTATCAAGAAAATGAAATGATAGAACTGTCATACAAAAAGCAGAAATCTAATTTTAAGTTCATTTGGATTTGCATAGAAAAGTCACAAAAGGTGCCATTTATAATCAAAGCATCCAATTCATACCCCAGTGACAAGGCAGAAGTAGTCAATTCCTGTTTATGTGACTTTGTAGTGCGCACAAGGGAGAAGTCGTATAGATAAGAATCTGACCCAGGTTGCTGAATATAGCTAATGTTGATAGAATATTAACTGGATTGATGAGAAACACTTAGATAAGGAAGAAGAAAGCAAAATCCTCGAAAATGAGAGTTTTGTATGAAGTTTTAATATGAAGTTTGAATTAAATGTATTGGAAAAATACATCTCTTCAAGTCCTTCTTTGACACAAGTAACACTGAACCTGGAATCAGGAAAACCTGAGTTTGAGTAATGTCTCACATTTTACTAGCTGAGTGACACTGGACAAGTCACCTAAACTTTACCTCAATTTCCTCATCTATAAAATGCAGATGATAAAAACACCTACCTCCCAGGTTTGTAGTAAGAATCAAATGAAATAAAACATGCAATGTGTTCTGTAAATTTAAAGCACTATATAAATGTTATTTATTATTGGACCCTGACTCATTTGCATTACTTAGAAAATCCAGCATAAATAATACCATATGACCCATAATGACACTATTGCCACTTCCCAATAATGTACTAATTAATATGCTAATAACATGCTAATGTCATTAAAGAATAAAATTGTGTTTAAAAATGAATCATAATCATATCAACATCTAACAAGCTGAAACAAGTCATCACTGGTAAAAAGAATGAAAATGTTCAAGTTTTTCCTTATATATTCATTCAAATATATGTTGTATTTTAAAGATATTATCAGCTATGATATGAGACAACTAGACCAGGTTTTATTTACCAGATGAGGAAACTAAGGTTCTGGTCAGTTAAGTGATTTATTTAAGATTATATAAGCAGTCACTGGGTGATGGTCCAAGTTTTGTCTAAGATCCTTGCATATTGACACACCTGCCATACCCTGACTCCCCATCAGCCCTCGCCACTACCATCTATCTCAGGTTGAAACCTTCCCCTCTTTCCTCTAAGAAGGGGACTTTATTTTAGCACCCGTGATTGCCTCAACCAATGCTACTCTTTGTTTCCTTCTGTGGTAGGGCAGGGGGAGAATATTGAATCACATTTGGTGCCCTTTCACTATACTATACTGTCTCTCTAAAGAAAAATGGCTTTATATGAGTAAAAAAAATTTGCAGACTTAGAATTCCAGCATTCTCTTCTTTGTATCGATTTTCATGCAGTAAACAATGACTCATAAAGCAGAATCAGCAATTTACCAAATTGAAATAGAGTATATGTAAATTATCCAGACTTTTCTGTAGTGTGCCTTACACTAGGGATTTATAGAACAAGCTATACATTATCACATTATGGATAGAATCAACATCCTCCTCCTCTGTCACAAACCCATAGGGTCTGACTTTTGTCTTCTGCAACTTAAGAGTTTTAATCTCCTCATTATCCTACTGAGGGGGATCTTAACCAGATCAAACTGGAATTTGACAGTGACAAGACCAAGAAGAAGGTCCTGGACTCAGAAAACCTAGGCTCAAGGCCTGGCAACTACTTAATTGATACATGACCCCTTCAATTCAATTCACCATATATGTATTTATTCAATATCCACTATATGAAAATCATACTGATAAGTGTTAGATATACAAAAACAAAACAAAACAGTTCCTGGCCTGAGCAGTACCTAGTGACTGTGTGAGTGGACCAAAAGGAATGGATGGCAGAAATCTTGCATGGGTAGCACTGACAAGACTTGGTAACTGAATGAACAAAGAGGATGAAAGAGGAGGAAGAGATAAACAAGACACCCCAGTCTGCAAATCTCAGTAACTAGAAGAATGGTAGTGCCCTTAGCAGAAACAGAAAAGTTTGAAAGAAAGATGGATTTAGAAGAGGAAGATTTGTTAGTGGGGCATACAGATAGATATGTTCAGCTAGCAGTTGGTGATATGGGCCTAGTGATCAAGGGAGATTGAGGCTGGATATATGGTCTTTTGATAATAACTAAATCCATGGGAATTAATGAGAGCCACTAAAAGAAAGGCTGTAGAAAGAAAAAAGAGAGCCTGGGACAGAACCTTAAGGGGATCCAGGGGCTGATGAGGCTCAAATGAAATAAATATGAAATACTCTGCAAACCTTAAAGCACTATATGAGTGCTCGTTATTATTATTTATAATTAATAATAATTTACAGTCACCAGGCTTCCATTCCAGTGACGACTTCATTCCCTGAGCCTTCTACTACACTCTTGCAGTGGAAACAATGTTTGTAGACAATACAGGGACATGCTGGCAAATGTTTAACAACTAAGCTCTCCAAAAACAAAGAAAAAAAGATGCATGCATACTTTTAAATTTTGTCTGCATTATGAAGACTTTCTTAAGTCTAGACAATCAACAAAACAATAAATCAAGCTCTGACTTGTGACAACTGCCAATATCTGTTAAAATGCTCAAAATGAAAATTTAACAATTGATTCTCACAAGTCAGTTTGTGCTAGTCCTAGGGGCATCCATAATTAGGGGTCATGAGATGAATTAAGGTCCAGAAAAGAAAGCTGATGAGGAAGATCAGATAAGTAGGAGGAGGACCAAAGGAGGGGAGAATTGGGAAAGTTATGTTAACAGAAAAAATATTAAGGAAGAGAGAGTAGTCAGAAATATCAAGGGGTCAAGAAGGATAAGTACTAAGAAAAGACTACTGAATTTATTAATTAAGTGATTACTGTTAACCTTGGAGAGTACAGTTTCAGTTAAACAGAGGAATCAGAAACCAGATTTCAAGAGGCTGAAATTTTAGTGAGGAGGTAATGTAGATGGCTTTTCCAGAAGTTTGGCTATGGAAGAAAGGAGAACTATAGGAGGATACCTTGATTTTTCTAAGTCTCAGTTTATTAGATTATAAACTTAAGACAATAATGTTTATTCTTACTTACTTCATAAAGATGATGTCACTATAATGGAGCTGATATTTTCAATGGCTTTATCATTGCTAAACTTGTATAAACGTAATCTATTATTATTTTATTATTGTTATGATTGATTCCACATGCTACTGCTCAGTTTCATAACTGATGATATTCACCAAATATGACTCCCAATGGTTTAGTGTGCTTTCCAAACATCAGATTCATGGTCAGATAGAGATTTGCCACCTTATAGGATATTCAAAAGAATCTACTTCAAGTTCCAAAGAGGGCTTCCAAACAAATTGAGCAATGATAAAGCCATTGAAATAAGTGTGCAGACTTCCAAGGTCATTACTTTAAAGGTGATTATATTCATTTGCATAATAAACATGTACTTCCAAAAATATCAGCAACAAACTGAGTCTTGAAGAGGTTAAGTGATTTAACTAAGGTTGCAGAGCTAGACAATATCAGTGGGAGAATCTGAACCTCTTCTTCCTTTGGGAGATAATTTTGTTTTAGTGAAGAGAGTTTGAAATCTGAAAATAAGGTTTGATCTGGTCTGTGACAGATACTAGTTAAGTGACCATAAGCAAATCACTCAACCCTTTTGAGATTCAGTTTCCTCATATGCAAAAATAGGTGATAATACTTTTAATACAAAGCTCATACTCTTTTACTAATCCACTCACCAACCTTAAAGCATTATAGACATTATTTCCAGCACCAAGTTCAACATTCTATTCACCTCCCTCCATCATATGTGCCTTCCTTAACCCTTTTTTTCCAGGAACAAAGTTCAGAACTATTCTATTCAGATGTCTCACAGTTGTCAGAGTTCAATCATCATTGAACCCAGAACTACAACCATTCCATAAAGGGGTAAGTATTAAAGCCTAGTACCAAAACACTTAATTTCACTGGCTAAGAATACTAGCAAAGGATTAATTCTTACTCTCTCCAGACTCTCCAAAATTTCCTTATGGAGCAACCCCAGAGATAAATGGGATATTTTCATCGCAATTCTTGGAGCTCCACATTTGATCGATCAACATACCTATAGGCAATGATTCATCCTTCTTCAAATTTTTGCATGAGGTGATTCCTCAATCATTGCCTCCATCATTCTCAAACCAATATTGTCCCTTTCTCTATGTGCAGTCAATAATTGTTTGTATAACATCACAAACACTCAGAGCCAACTTTTAGGCATCAGGAGAACATTCTGGCCATATAATTACAAGATTATAAAATTCATAATTTATATAAATAGATATAATGTATTTTCATGTTCTTAATCTAATAAAGTGAACTTCTAGACTATCTATACCAAAAGGCAACTTGGGATAGTGGATAGACAGTTGGCCTTTGAGTCTCAACTCTGACACATATTGGTTGTATGACCTGCTAAAGTCACTTAAGCACTTCTCTGGGCTCTAGGCAACTTTCAAAGACTGCAACTGCAGAGCAGATGCCAACCAACATTGGAAGAGGGAATTTCCTTACCTGACAGTTCCTTATATTTAAGAAATCACAAGGCCAGGCCCAATTCTTATGACTGGTGGTAAATAAGTATGGCATATTTTAATTAAAAACAACAACAACAATGAGGGGATGTTCTTTTTGTCCATGGCTTCAAATTTTCCAGACTTTTAATATATTTGCATCATTATAGGGATAGTGTGATAACTCATGATTACAGCTATCTAGGAAAAATGGTGGAGTTCCCACAATTATAGAATATGACTAAAGAAGGTGGCAAGGGCCAAGGGAAATAGATAACATGGAGCAAACTAAATTGATGAAGAAGTTGAAAACCAGTACACAGTAATTGGCAGAAAAACATTGGTTTAGTCCAGGAATCTGCACATATTGGCATTCATTAACTATAGCACTATAACACCTTGACATGCCTGTGTGTGTATGTATGCCCATACTGAGTGTGGACAGATCCATAGACAGAGCCACCTCAGGTCCACATTGGGGAAATCCCTTTGAAAGAAGATTCCACATACGTTGTTGAGAACCGCCCAGACTTCCCCACTCTGCTTTGCTTCTCCCTAGCTGTTTTTCTACTCTGTTTGAAGCAGATTTCTTTACTACACTGCACTGGATTGCTATATTTTAACCAGAAATAAACTAAAGATTAGAGAAAAATAATCCTGTTATATAGATTATGGTAAGCTTTTTTTTTTTTAAGCAATTGGGGTTAAGTTACTTGCTCAAGGTTACACGGCTATGGTAAGCTTTGAACAATGTTGCTTCCTGATATCCAGAAGCTATGTGAGCAACACCTTAACTAAACTGGTGCAACCAGAACGTTGTCTCACTCAGGGTGCTGAAATTTAACGTGTTTTGACAGTACATATTTCTTAAGGAGGTGGAAATAACTGAGATAAGGAAGAATAACTAGTTAGAACAGGAAGCTACCAAATGGCATGCCTCCTCCTTCCTCATCCCCAATGATCACACTTGTAAGCTTCATAGTAGTGGTCTCACAAGAGTCTCTATCACCCCTTCAAAGGGACTCTTCTTCAAGGCTGTGTCCTGGTGTTCCAACATCCAAGTTCTTTCTCCATGGCCTTTCATCAACCATAACTATACAGGCCTGTTGAAGGGGAGAGGGGTAATTTCACTGAGCACCAGAATCCTTAGTTTCAACTCTCTGAATGTCAATGGACTTATGAGGAAAAGGAAGAGAATTAATGTTCGAGATGGGAAAGGTGATGCTTAAAAGTGACAAATACTAGATAATATTTCCATTGAAATGGAAAATTAAGATTAACTATGTAGAAAGATATGAATGGAACCTGTATATGAAGCATATCAAATGATTTGAAAACTGTTTTTGAAATTACAGCCCAGAAAAAAATTTTAATAAAATTTTCTATGGGATGATAAGACACCTTGTTTTCCTCAGCAGGTACAGGCTAGATAAATGCAAGATATTATTAATGCAAATGAGAGATCTTTTATCAGCTTTTCTTCTCCCAAACCACCAGCAGGTGTGTGTTATTTTATATCTAGGAGATAATTATAATTCAATTCCACGTCAATCACTCAGGATTCAGGGATATTCTAAAATATTCTAATCTTACAAATGATTTTTTTTGGAGGGACGACAATGATAATCTTGAAAGAAGAAAAATCTATTTCCCTTTCATGGACATGTAGTAATCCCCATTCCTCCTCTCAAAAAGCACTTCTGTGAAGATATACTTTGTGACTCTGAAGCTCTATATAAATTAAAGTCAATATTAATATAAGTTCCTATTATTAAGTCACTAAGTAATTGTGTGTCTTTGGACTTTTTCTATAAAATAATGGGGCTCAATTACAGGATTGCTAAAGTCCCTTCTGGCAGTAAGATTCTATCATTCTACTAAAGACAAGAATGCACAATGTGAGATTATAATAATAATGACATTTAAATTTTAAGGTTTGCCAAGTGATTTACATATATTATCTCATTTGGTCCTTACAGCAACCTGGTTGGGTAGATGCTATTATTATTGCCTAAGGTTGCACAGCTAGTATACATCTGACAAGTTTTGAACTCCAGTTTTGGCAAATCTAAGTCTGGTGCTCCCCTAGATGCCTAAAGTGTCTTAACTAGGAATTCTTGTGCAAGGAGAAATTCAATAAAGGAAGTGAGGTGACACACAAGACCTGGGAGTCAGGGATAGCTTGACCTATAGAGAGTCTTGCCCCCACCCATATGATATAGTCAAACGTTGTTCACTACCTCCCCTCCCACCTCCATATACACACTACCCCCAAGAAGGAGGCTGAGAGGTATAGAAATGGGGAAAGGCAGGCCCAGGAAAAGGGGGAACCATAGTAACAGAATCATGGGGGTAGCAACTTAGGATCAGGCAAGCAGGCAAACTTCTATGAGTTGGGAGTAGGAGAAATGCCCCAAATTAATATCCTAGAACAAAGTCCCAATTCCTACCCAGCTATGATTCTTCTTTAGGGACTGAATATCAATCAAACATTGGTATAGTGGAAGAGTGAAAAGCAATAACCCAATGGAGCATGTTATATATTAATAGAAATAACATAAATGATGAAAGCAGAACTGGCCATTTTACTACACAGGGAAATCTCCAAAGCTATTAACAAGAATACTTCATCTAATCTCAACTATACAGTGGTTGGCTTGAGTTATTCCATTTCTCTTTATCAGCAAAAGCCTAAGAGAATGTAAATTTGAGCTCCTGAGACAACCTTCCCTAGGTCCAAGAATCCCCAGGTGATGCTAAGATGATTCTACACCCAATCTGCATTGCTAAAGCTCAGATCTGATGAGATTCTACACAGAAGTTTCTAAAGATTGCTCTGCGGGTATCATTAGCTTTTTAGATTGCATCATGCCAGGCACAAAAGGAAATTAATAAATAGTCCTTGGTGATATTGGCTCAGAACTCTGTATTTTTAAGAATAAGGGGGCCTATACATTTTTTTAATTTATGATAAACCTACCGAGACTATACTCAGACACTCAAATAGATCTGTTCTCTAATCAATATGGAAGTTCCAGTAATATGCAAAAGCTAGCCCTGTAATTGTTAAATTTTCAGTGTATTTACATCTAAAAACTGGCCAGCTCTGCAAATCAGGACTTGATTTATTGTTTTGTTGGTTGTCTAGACTCTAAGAAAGTGATAGAGAAAATGTTGGCAATGCAGATTAACTTAAAAGTGTGTACGGCATACATCTTATTTATTTATTTTTTTGGAATGGTACATAAACATTTACCAACACACCCTGAAAATTACTACCCATCCTTGCCTGACTACCTTAACCAAATACATCCAGGTATTCCCACAAATTTACCACAGGGACACATACAATGTGATGCCACTTGAACTAAATTTTGAAAGAATCAAAGAGTTCTATGAGGCTGAGGTATAGAGGGAGTGCCTTCCAGACCAGGGGAACAGCCAGTACAAAGACACAAGAATGAAAGATGAAAAGCCATGTATGAGGAGCAGCAAGTTAAGCCAGGTTACCTAGAATGAAGAGTGAGGGAAGGGACACATGGAATAAGTGTGGAAAGGCCGGCTGGAACCAGATGGTGAAAGGTTTCATACTGGATCCAAGAGGCAAGAGACAGAGTTATCTTGTAAATGCGTGAGGCTCTCAGGGATCTTTTGCTTATGTGGGCTATCTATCCATATTTGCCATATTTTAAATTAAAACTGATAAATTTCAAAATATTAATTTATTTTAAAATAATCCACTTCATGTCAATATAAACGACCCATTTTATGAAAAGTTACTCTATTTTCAAAATTTAGTGAGAAGAGAAAGGAAAGAAACATTTATTAAGCACCCACTATGAGGCTAGCATTGTGATAAGTGGTTTATAACAAACATTATTGCCTTTAATCCTCACTACAGTACTAGAAAGTAGATGCTATTATTGTCCTTGTTCTATTTTTAGTATACTAAGAAAGTTAAATGATTTGCCGAGAGTCACATAGATAGTAATTTGACTGAGGTCAAATTGGAACTCAGACCTTACTGACTCCTGACCCAGTACTATTTACTGCACCAACTAGCTGTAGTATTGTTTTACATTTTTCACAAAAATAAATTGCAAATTATTTTTGCACCATCAAAGCAAGTAACATGATTGTTCCAAGATAAACTATGAAATTCAAAAAAGTTATTCAACACTTCGAATATTCCAGCACCACTCATGTTTGTTACTAAGCATTCACAAAAAAAGGTCTTCTTTGATGATTAGCGAATGCTAAAATCAGAGGAACATAATCAAAACATCAAGTCCGGCCATGCCTATAGGTTCCTCCATTCCCAACGCAGAAGTATAATCAGCAGATGAAAAATTAACCCATGTCCATGTTTGCAGCTAGATCTTTAATTCACAGGCTATGTAGCCTCTGAAAAACTCCACTGTACAATTGTAAGAGAATGAAGAGAGAGTGAACAAGGTAGATAATGTCTTGGGATTATTATGAAAATAGTTTTGAACCTCTAGGACCCCTGAAAGGGTCTCAGACATCCATGAGGGTCCCTAGACCACACTTGGAGAACTACTGCTCCGTAGCATTCAATCAACTATGTGATAGTAAAGATATACAGTTATTCCTTCTACATGAGGATGGGGGGCAGGAGTTGTTAACGGCACAGAGCCTCTGCAATGAGAAAACCCACACAAAATTTTTGGCCTTCCCTTCATGCCAAAGAAGAAGTCTGAATTTCTTCTTTTTCTTTTAGGGGTTGTTTATAGTACCTTATTGTAGAATCTGAATTAAGTATTTAGTCATAGGCTCTATATTGTCTGCTGACTTTCTCGGGTTGTCTGTAGCTTCCACAAATCTCCCCTAAAATTCCCATTTAACTTCTTATGCTGACCCAGATATATCAGAACCATGAGGAGGAAAGCCGTGATGTGGAAGGGATAACTGTAGTCTACTATAGAATATAACTTATGAGACCTTTCCTACTTACTACTAACCCCTTCCCTGAGGATGCCTTTGATATCAGTCAATACACATTTATCAAGCACCAACTTTGTGTTAGGCACTGTGCTAAGCTCCAGGTGGCACAATGGATAGAGTACTGGGCTTGGAATCAGGAAGATTTCAGTTCAAATATGCCTTCATACTTACTAGCTAAATGACACTGGGTAAATCACTTAACCTTTGTCTGCTTCGTCTCATCTTGAGAGAGAGAAGAAGAAGAAGAAGAAGAAGAAGAAGAAGAAGAAGAAGAAGAAGAAGAAGAAGAAGAAGAAGAAGAAGAAGAAGAAGAAGAAGAAGAAGAAGAAGGAGGAGGAGGAGAAGGAGGAGGAGGAGGAGGAGGAGGAGGATGAGGAGGAGGAGGAGGAGAAGAGGAGGAGAAGATCTACTAGAAAGGGTGGTTGTGAAGATAAAATGAGAAAATACTTGCAAAGTGATTAGCATGATGATTGGAACATAGTAAGTACTTAAAATGTTTTATTTTGTTTTTTCCCTTCCCCCCTTAACTCATTAATCACTATGAATATAAACAAACACAAAAGATAGTCCCTGCCCTCAAGAAGCTCAGTCTGATAGAGGAGACAATAAATACAAACAAGCTAGAGACAGGATAAATTACAAAGAATCATCAGAAGAGACTGATGTACCATAGATGAACCTCATAAAAATTTGTACAAGTAAGAAAGCGCAAAGGCTTTTTATGGTTTTTTATGTTTTTCTTCAGTCACCTTTCACAGTAAGGCCCTGGATCTTTTACATGCCTTGGATATCTTCCCCTTCTTCAGATTTCTGCCTTGTGCATCGGTCCTTCGGTGTCCTCAGCACCGTGACTGGTCTAATCTAGCTTCTTGTCCCATCTTAGTTCTCTTTAGTGCTATTTCTACCTTATCTATAAGAACATCCCAGACTGTCATTCTGTCAAACAACAAACATTTAATTAAATGCTTGTTGTTTGACAGTCATGGTGCTAAGCCTTGGGGAGGCTAAAGCATGGCCCCTGCCCTGAAGAAGTTCATATTCTAATGAGACTATGAAGTCAGAATCTAAATGTAGTAGCTTTTCTCTTCTTAAAAGTGAATAAAGCTTGTTTTTTTTTTTAATTTATTACACAGCTTTTCCTTCTCTTATCTATTGCACTCCTTCTAGTGTTGTTTAGTTATTTCAGTTGTGTCCAACTCTTCATGGCCCCATTTGGGGTTTTCTTGGCAAGGGTACCAGAGTGGTTGGCCATTTCCTTTGCCCGTTCATTTTACAGATGAGGAAACTGAGGCAAACAGAGTTAAGTGACTTGCCCAGGGTCACATAGCTAGTAAGTATCTGAGGTCACATGTAACTCAGGAAGAGAAGTCTTTTTGACTCTAGGATCAATGCTCTATCCACTGCACCCCCTAGCTGCCCAACTCCTTCTAGTAACATCCTTTAAATGCCCTTTGGATGGTTTTGCTTTGTTGGATTTCTTGCCTGCCTTTCTTTAAATTGGTTTTATTCTTCACTGCTTCCTGTAAGACAATAACTGTTCATGATTTTCCATGATCCTAGTCCCTAAGATCTCACAAAGGATTTTTATATTCTAAACAGCTACTGTGCCTGGCTGGTATCTCTGTCCACTTGGCAATTAAGTCAACTGTCTTCTAAATAGGTATTCTTTGGTTCTCCTTGTTATGGATAGATGGATGGATGGATGGATGGATGGATGGATGGATAGACAAAAAAAATTAAGTACTTACTATGCTGTAATCCTTGCACATATTCCCTTGGTGCTATAATTTCTAGAAATCAAATTAAATATTTGCAAAATGCTTTAGCACATAGTGGGCACTTAGTCTGGCACTTAGCTGGTCCTTTAAAAATGCTTGTTAATTGAATTGTCTCTCCCAGAACCTTCACATCAAGGAGGATGCTCAGGTAAGCCAGGCCTTCCTTCCTTTCAAAGCTGAACTCCTGACTCCTTGAACTTTCTCTGCCATGCTTTCATACGTCCTCCAGCCCCCCTTCCACTCCCAATATGCATCCCATGTTTTCAACCTTATTTTATTTGTTTTTTTCCCATATTAGAATATATGCTCCTTAAGGACAGAGATTATCTTTCTTTCCACTTATATTTTATTTCCCTGAGTTTAGCATAGTACTTAGCACATAGTAGGCCCTTAAAAATACTTGTTGGCTTGATTTGATTGAGAACAAGAGTAAACAGCATTCCGAGTACACACAGGGAGAAGAACAATGGTAAAGAGGAGAAGGTAAAATACTAGAGATTAGTAATAGATTTTAAATGGTCAAATTTCAATGTGAAATCATCAGAGTCTATATCTAAAGTCCTTTTTTCCTGTCCTTATCTCATTTTTCATCATTAAAAACTTATTTCAATACCTTGGGATAGGATAGTTGATTAGTGGGGTTTTTTGAGACAAGGACTCCTTAACTCACCCAGCCTGAAAATACTATAGTCACTCAAAGGCCGATCCCAGAAGCTTTGACCTGCTCCATTTCTGATCTGGGACAGTCCACTCTCAGCTCCCAGGAACTCATCATGATAGTGTCAGTCTTCACTCGGACATCCAAGCAACTTTAGCCCTACTGAAGCTCAGAAATCCTGAACTCAAGTGATTCACCAGCAGTCAGCCTCCCCAGAAGTAGGGATGCCATGTTCCATCCTCATAAAGTGGTCTGAAGGGATGCCATCTTTTTCACGTCTTTATTCTTCTATATAGTTTTGTACAAATTTTGTTCTTTCCTCTGACAAGTTGGCAAACAGAGAGTTGGCTCAGGGATGACAACCACATCAGTAACAAATGATTTCCTGTTAAAATGTAATCAATTTTATTCTTTATAATATAATGCAGTGCTCATCAGTCTAACACCTACCAATTTCTTTCTTAAAGAAAATATTCCTGATATATAAACAGGAAGCTTCTGGGTAGTCTACAAATGCCTCATTGGGTTCTCTCATTTCTTTTGCCTGATTCATGTTTTTTAGTGTATTTCTTACCATCTTTGCCTATTCATAACTTTTTCATTGAAATTAATTAGGTATCAAAATTTGCGTTGATTTAATCTAGAGCTTTTAATTACATTCTTCCTAGAATTTCTCTACCTCTTCATTCTCTGCAACAGTTGTTGGCACATAAGCTGCAATTATTTTCATGGTGATCTTTTTGTAAACTTATAAGATGATCAGATATCCTATGAAATTCTGTTTCTTGTTACCTGATTAAACTAACTGCAGCAGCATCTTTATTTGCCTCTCCAAGGAGAAACTATTAGCCATATTTCATATAGCTATAATTTCTTCTTTCATTTCATTCCGTTACAATGAGAATGTCAGGATTTATAGGATTCAGTTCCTTCAAAAGTTATTTCATACATATTATTGTTGGTCATTGGATCTCACATTTAAAGCACCAAAGATTAATTTCAAGTCTCTAAAGGGTCTAAAATGGATGTGATTCTTGATGTCTTCTGATACCCTTTCTGTCGCTGAACAAAGTCACCTTTGTATTTCTAATACAATAAACATTTATTAAAGACTTATTATGTCTAGGCATTGCAAATGAAAAAGCACAAATTAAAGAGGGAATGGCTGCCTCCAAAGAGCTTACATTAAGGAGAGATGGGATGGTACAAAGATATGAAGATACCTAACATAATATATCAAAATTTGTGTTACCCCTAATGAAACCTCCATGATAGAAAGGACATGATCTCTCTAAAGTTTCTATTTCCCCTAGCACCAGGCTCAAGTTTCTCTCCTTGAAAGGTCATTGTATTATTTTCTATGTATTTTGTATTAAATTCCCTATGCACGTACTGTAATCCCCCTGTGGAATACAAATTCTTTAAAAAGACTATTTTTATGTCTTTGTTATCATTATGCCTTTCACAGTGTCTAGAATATACTGGTACCTAATAAGAGTATATTAACTTGAACTGCATAGGATATCTAGTAGTTAATGCATTTTCTCATATTTGCTGTGCATGATTAAGTGTCAAATTGTGTGCTACTGATTATAAATGCTTTAGGAATTCAGAAGAGAGAGTGATTAGTGATGATTTCATTGAGGAAGTGGAAATTAAGCTGGGCCTTGAATGGTATGTAGAATTTGAATAAAAGAGGGGGGAAAAGGCATTATAAGTTAACAGCATGAACATGGATGCAGGAATCAGCAAAGCCTGTCTGTGAGACAGTGAGGATGATGGTCTGGCTTGGACCATAGACTTGAGACTAGCAAAGACCTTTCTCACTTTCAGATGATGGACCTGCAACCCAGAGAAGGTAAGTGACTTGCCCAAGGTCATACAGGTGGTAAGCAGCAGAGCTGGGATTTGAATCCTTCAGTGTTCTCCAACACCAAAACCAGCACTGCCCCATTATGTTATGACTGACACCAGAAGGTGGGAATGCAATGACCATAACAGAATCACAGAATCACCAAATAAAAGAGTTTAAAGGGGCCTAAGGACATGATCTCTTAGTCCATAAAGGATTAGAGCTGGAAGAGAAACTTAGAATGTTAGAGCTGGAAGAGACTTAACACAGAATGCTAAAACATAAGACATGGAACATCTGAGCTGGAAAGGACTTTCGAGCATAGAATATTAGAGCTAAATAGGGCCATAGATACCAAGTAGAAGACCCTCATTTTCTAGACTACAAAACTTAACCTAGAACAAATACTGGCTTGCCTAGAGAAGAGGGGGCTAGTATGAAATAAGGTTAGGGGTGGCTGGGTGGTGCAGTGAATTGGCCCTGGAATCAGGAGGACCTGAGTTCAAATCTGGCCTCAGACACTTAATACTTACCAGCCATATGACCTTGGGAGAGTCACTTAACCCCAATTGCTCTGCCTTCTGCCCTCCAAAAAGCCAAAAAAAAAAAAGAGATAGAAGGTTGATTCACCAATTCAGGAACATATTACAAAAAACCTTAAAAACTCAGGAAAAGGAGTTTAACCTTAATTGAGCACTATGGTTAATGGAGATTAATAGGAATCAGTTCAAGTTCCCAACTTAGGGATGAAGAACAACTTACGAATGAACTTATGGATGAATGAGTAGCATTCAGCTCCCATGGCTCTTCATGTTCTTGGAATATAAGTAGATGGGAGAATTCAGACATGCTTCTAATAGGAACCGAAAATTGAAGGTCTCCTCTCCTCTACATCATTGGAAAACATGTTCTTATGACACCCTTAAGACCTAGAAGAGGCCTCCCCCTCAGCAAGTACTCAATGGTAATGCAAAAAAGTAGATGTTTTCCCCAAAAATACAAAAAAGTTCATGCCCTTCTTACATGTAACATGAAATGTGCAGAGCCACTTAACAGCAAACTCAACACCCAATGTCAGCTAGGAAGGAAGATGCTATTTGCATCCCACTGATCCTCTACAGGGGTAATTTACAAAGGTAGAATGTGACTTCTTAAATTGGAACTGAGCCAGAAAACCAGAACAGATGTCTTAGCTTAAAATGAATAGCTTGATTATAAATATTCCAGTTTACCTAAATGTTCAATTTTACCTTTAATTTTATTAATTTTTAGAAGCATTTCACCAATTCACCATCTTTGTTAAAGAGCTATTTTTATTTATTATCATTTCATTTATTCTGTATTTGTATACACACACACACACACACACACACACACACACACACACACTTGGATTTCCTTTAGAAAATAAATTCTTTTCATATAAGGATTTTTCCATTCTTGGCATTCGTATTCCCAGTAAATTGACTGACTGATTGATATGTAGTCATTTTTATCACCTCTATCTCTATCATCATATGCATTGTTATATTCATAACAGCTCAAATACTCATCTACTAAGCCATGAAGGGAATATCCACATTATGAAAACATATATTCAAGATAGGCTATCATCACTGGTCATGATCATTTTAGCTCATATCATGTTATTCCTTGTCATCATCATCATATTCATCTACCACCACCATCCCCCTTCATCTTCATCATCATCTTCATCATCATCACATCATAATCATCACCACCATCATCATCACCATTATCATCATCACATCATCATCACCATCATCCTTTTGGGAGAATGAAAGTATCCTGCCTGCCAGTTCATGATTCCTTGCACTCCGGCATGCAAATTTCTTCAGTCTGACTAACGAGAGGCAGCCTAATGTAACAGATAGAGAAGTGACCCCGGAGTCAGGAAGATAGAGGTGCAAGTGTCACCCCTGACTTATTATTTGGCCCTGGATAAATCACTTGATTTCTCCATACTTTAAGCAGTTTTCTAAGACTACACATTATAGAGAAATTGTCAATATGCATCCTTAAAGGGAGTTTCCTTACATGTCAGGAATTGCTTATACTAATGAAATCATGGACCTATGGGTTCAATTCGAAGAAAATAAAAATGAGAGTGCATGTTTTTAAGCTTAGAGTTGTTCAGTTGTGTCTGACTCTTTATGACCCAATGGACAATACTGTCCATGGGGTTTTCTCAGCAAAAGTACAGAGTGGTTTGCCATTTCCTTCTCCAATGGATTAAGGTAAATAAAGGTTAGGTGATGTATTCAGGGAGACAGAGATAGTGTCTGAGGCTAGATTTGAACTTGGGTCTTCCTGACTCCAAACCCAATGTCCTATTCACCAAGGCACTTAGCTGCCTCCTAAGATTGGAGTATTTAATTCTAGCACCATGGACCTTGGGGCAACATTTGCCTTCCACATTGAAAGCTATAGCCATTATTGTTGCTGCAGCTAATAATACTATTGAAGTAGCTCATATCTATCTGAACTCATATTTATATGAACTATGTAGGATTCTATACAGTTTACAAAGTTTATTCTTCATAGCAGCCCCTGACATAAATAACGCAGGTACCCCTGTTTCATAGATGGGACAACTGAAGGTCAGAGAGATTAAATTGATTTACCTGCTATCACATAACTAATAAGTGGCAAAATCAAGACTAGAGTCCCTAGAATTTTTAATACTCATAAATTATAAATATAATTATAAATAATTATAAATAAATAAAATTATAAATAAGAAAAAACTGTTAATACATATGTTTTAAGTATACATGTTTGTTGTTCAGTCATTTCAGTTGTATCTGACTCTTTGTGACCCCCTTTGAGGTTTTCTTATCAAAGATACTAAAATGATCTGCCTTTTCCTTCTCCAGCTCATTTTACAGATAAAAAACTGAGACAAACAGGGTTAAGTGACTTGCCCAGGGTCACACAGCTAGTAAGTGTCTCGGGCTAAATTGGAAGTCTTCCTAACTCTAGGCCCAGCACTCTATCCACTGTGCCACCTAGCTGCCCTTTAACTAATTATAGTTTTATATATTTGCCAAATGATGACTCTGGTTTTGTCCTGAAATTGGAGTGGAAAAAAAATGAATGTAAACTGAGAGACCTCATAAACTTTTCAGGGAACAACAACAATAAAGCCAATGCCAGAGCCACCAAAAGCCTCCCCTAGGTGTTTCAGGGAAACACTCCTTCACACGCTGCTTGATCCTCCCTTTCTAACCTCAGTTAATCTTGTGCAGTGATGCTCAGATAGTAAGAAGCTGACAACCGGGATCCCCGTGTCAAACTAGAAAGGCCACAGTTAACAGCTGTCCTGTCCATTTAAAGATAAGGTCACTTTTGTGCCATCCACTTCTCAGAAGAGGAGCTGCATTTTATCTTGCTTCACTGATAAAAGGAAAAATGCTAGCCATCATCTCTGAAATACAGAAGCTTAGAAGAAAAAAAGGGAAAAGAAAAACCGTACTGTCTAACTAATAAGGAATATTCTTGTTGAATCATTGCACAGATTCAACTGAAACAAACAGTGGCTTAATTTAGTCTAGAATACCTTTTGATGACTATGGAAATCAGTTCTTTAGTGGTATCAGAGTCCATGTAGGTTCCTTTCCTTTTGCTGAGGGAGTTTTTAAAAATCATATTGTCCTTTTCCTTATGGACTTTGCTCAAACTCCATCCTCTTTTACTTCTCTGTAGCCTTTGATACTGTCAATCAAGCTCTTCTCCTTGATATACTCTTTTCTCCAAATTTCTGCGACATTTTTCTCCTGATTCTTTTCCAATCTGTCTGACCTCTCTTCGGTTCACTTTGGCTGGTTTATCCAAGCCACATTTGCTAAAAGTGAGTATCCCCCGATGCTCTGTTCTGGGCCCTCTCTCTATATCCTGTTACATTATTTTACTTGGAGAAAGATCAAAGATCAACTATCATGTCTCTAAAGATAATTCTCAGATAAATTGATATCTCTTCTGACCTCCAGTCCTCCAACTGCCTATTAGCAGTCTTGAACTAGATATCCCATAGACATCTTAAACTTAACATGCTTAAATAGAACTCTTTACCTTAACCTTTCCACCCAAAACCTATACCTCTTCTGAATTTCCCTATTACACTCAAGGGTAACACCATCTTTCCAGTGACCCATGCTGTCAACCTCAGTATCATTCTTGACACCTCATCAGTCTATTTTGTCCCTTCCACATACAATCTGGCCAAGTCATGTCAATTTTACCTTCACAATATCTCCTGTACATGCCCCTTTCTCTCCTCTGAAACAGCCACTGCCATACTGCAGACCCTTATCATCTCACATCTGGATGGTTGTAATGGCCAGCTGGTTGGTCTCCCTGACTCAAGACTCTCTCCCATTCTAATTCATCCTCCTTTCAGCAGACAAAGTGATTTTTCTAAAGTAAATATGTATGTATAGCATCTTGAAAACCTTAGAGTGCTATACAGATGCTATCTATTATTATATGCAGAAGTCTTTTACTCCCTTCCCCACTTAATAAACTCAAATGGCTCCCTCTTACCTTCAGGATCAAATATAAAATCTTCTGTTTGGCTTTTAAGGTTCTCCATAACCTAGTTCCTTCCTATGTTTCCAGTCTTTTTATACTTTATTTCCTGTCCTGTCCTCTATTATTCAATGACAGTAGCATCCTTGCTTTGCCTCACACATGACAGTCCATCTTTAGCCTCTGGGCATTTTGCTGGTTGTCCCCCATACATGGAATGCCCTCCCTCTTCATTTTAATCTTCTGGTTTCTGTGACTGCCTTCAAGGCTTAAACAGAATTCCACCTTCTACAAGAAGACTTTCTGGTTCCCCCTTAATGCTAGTGCTTTCCCTCTGAGATTGCCATTGTTTTCATGTTGTCTCTTCCATTTCCATTGTTTTCATGTTGTCTCTTCCATAAGAATGTGAGATCCCTGAGGTCATGGACTATTTTTTGCTTTTCTTTGTATCCCCCATCACTTAGCATAGTATGTGGCACATGGTAAACACTTAATAAGTGTTTTTTGACTGACTGATTTTATCCGTTATGGGACATGGCCTCAGGAGACCCATCCAGACTATGACATCTTCCACGGTCCCTTCCTGCCCCAGATAGGAAGGGTCTTGTCCCTCCTATGACCTTCCATAGACCATCATTTGCCTACATTACTGTTACAGTAGCCAGTACACTATGACTTTCATTTTAGTTATTTGAATGTTTGTCTTACCTCCCTGAATAAAGGAAGCAAAGCTATTAGGGCATCTTATTCATCTTCATATCCCCTACAATACTTAATATAAGATTTTGTCCCTACTGATAGTTCAATAATTTTTTTAAACTTGACTATGAGTTCCCAATTAGACTGTGAGCTTCTGAAGATCTGATACCAGTCTTTTGTCTTTTTATTCCCTGAAGTTAACCCAGTTTCTGGAACAGAATAAGCATTTTAATAAATTATTGTTGACTGAATGAATGAATGATGAGACATCAGAGACTTCTATGTGGATGATAAAACCCAGCATTAACTCAAAAATGAGTTTAGAAGTTCTCCTTGAGGAGGTAGGAAGGCATTTCCTGAGGACCACAGGGCCTCTTTACCAGTCTGAGAGGACATCTCTGCCCTCTTCCAAGCCTGTCCCTTGACTTGAGTTTTCTTATCTCTTGATTGTTACTGAATCTGTTTCAGCTCAGATAAACAGGCATAAGAGTGAGAAGGAACAATCAGTCAGTGTCCCATCATGCCTTTCACTCCTCCTCAACAACACACAGATCTGCTCACTATAACTTTCAGTTATAGTGTCATGGAAATAATGAACACAAACTTGGACCAACTTCAAGAGACAGCAAAGTATAAAAGACCTGGTGTGCCATGGTACATGTGGTCATGAAGAGTCAGACACAGCTGAATAAAAGCAACAGTGCAAAGGGCAAAAGGATCAGATACAAAGATGGGGACCCACCATCCCCCTACAGTCACTGCTGTCATCTGTGCAACTTGTGTATTGGCCAGTACAAGAGGATTTCTTTCTTCCCTCAGATACCTTAACTCCTGTGGCTTCATAAAATTCTAATAAGTCTTATGTTATGGTGGAAACAATACTGACAAGTCAGGAGTCAGGACATACAAGTCTTAAACCTATGTCTGGCACTTCTTAGCTATAACTAATGTAATTTCATTTATGTTGAAATGTGAAAGTCCTTAGCACCCTCATGTCAGATGAGATGACTTCTGGAATCTGAAAGACTCTTCCATCTCTAGAATTCTATTATCTCTTTATTTATTAAAGGTGAACAGAATTTCCATAGGAAGATGTACACACCTGGTTAGAGGCATAGGGATGATGGCAGATTCCCACTTTCTCCAAGGAAGACTTTGAAAACAAGGGAAGTAATCAGAGTGGAACAGACCAGGAGAGAGAGAAAAGGAGTTTTTGCCAATTTCACGCTGTACTTAGAAGCGTAAAAACTGTTCAACAGACACTAATGAAACAAGGAATCACAAGCACTGAACAGCTACAGTTACAAGGTGTTGATCCCAAGAATATTAGAACACATACATCTCTGAAGTCCACATGATAACTCAAATACAAATGCTTTTTGGAAAATCTGTCATTTCTTCAAGATTCAACTCCCACCTCTAATGACTCCCAAATGTATATATCCCCATCCCTGATTTCTCTCCAACCCGCAACCACCTGCCTATAGTCTACCAGGATCTCTTGATTGTAACTCAAAATCATCTTGTGCAAAGGTTTTTATCTTTACCCCTAAAATTATTTTTCTGTCCATGACACCACTCATTTACCCAGTCTCTCAGTTTGAAAACTGGTGGTATCTTGAATGCTTCCTTTTCCTCCCACATCTAAAAACCAACTAGTTACCAAGTTCAGCTGACTGTGCCTTGGCACTAACTCTATATCCATCGTCTCATTTCCATCCCCATTTCTAACACCTTAGTTCATATGTCTTTTATCATTGACCCAGACTATTTGAATAGACTCTTCCTAACAGTTATTCATTAGGTCTCTGCTATGCCAGGCACTGTACTAAGTGCTGTAAGCCTTCCTGATGCTGTTATCTCCATGCTCACCCCCTTCATACCAGCACTAATCTTCCATTCTTGGTGTATAAATCAAGTCATGGCAATTCTCTGTTCAAAATCTTTTGATGGTCCTTCCTCAATTTAAAAGCTAAGTACCTACTATGTTCAAGGCACATGGAAGCAGGGCATGGTAGAGAGAGGTCCAACCCTGGAATCAAATGGATCTGGGTTTGAATCCCTCCTCTGGCACATACTTTGTGACCACAGGCAAGTCACTTAACCTCACAGTGTGTCAGGCAGTTTCTGATCTTCATTGGAGGAAACGGTATCCGCACTGAAAGAACATGGTATTATGTCCATTACTCTTCCTTTTGCCAACAGTCATAGCCATAAACACTGGAACTACTGAACCATTCCAACTTTCTTCCTTGGACACAGTACTCTAAGCAAACTAGATGTGTCCCTATGCACACCCCTCAATGTCTAGACTTTTACTTACATAGTTCCTGGTGCCTTAAGTGTCATATCCCCTACTGCCCATTGAATATCCATTCTTTAAAGCTCAATTCAAATGCCTCAGTCTTCACAAAACCTCCCTTGGTCCTCCCAGTCTGCAATGACCTTTTCACTCTCAGACCTTGCTTTGCATGCATGTCTATGAAGCATTTATCAGATTCTTTGTGTACTATACTTATTCATGCTTCATGAGTTACCAAGGCAAAATAATTCATCACCCAATGACCAGGTGACATATGAGAAGATTCTCCATACTTGGGAAGTTCCTCGAATAGTACAGTCAGCCTTTTGCTGGGACTGTATTTACATTGTCCTTTTCATCCTGGTTGAAACTGACAGACCTTAGGCTGTGCTGGCATGGTCTTGGAGAACCTAGAATCATTTCCATGCCAAAATAATGTAGTAGAATGCTGCTATATTGGTACCCATGAAATATGCTTTTTTACAAGATCTGCAGAAATTATACCTAGTATTATATGTTGTGTTGATCCTTTGTGGAAGATCTATGGGATAATATGAGTAAGGATCATATATAAAGAGGAAGAATGAATGGGTTACATTTTAATCTGACAGCAGGAATAAATGCACATGTTTATGGGAGTATAGATTCATTGGATCCCACATGATAGTTCCAAGCTACATAATCTTGGGCAAGTCACTCCATTGCTTAGAACCCCAGGCTGTTATTTTTTCTTTCTAAAATGGGAAAAAGAAGAATATAATAATATAATATAATAACAAATTATTATATTATGTTATACATTATAATAATATATTATATAAAATAATTAACATAATAATGGGAGTAATAATACTCACCTTACATACCTCATAGGACTATGGTAAGAAAATCCTAAAAGTACTGTGCAGCTAGATAAATGTAAGCTATAGCTAGTATTATTGCACATATGCAGCTCTTTACAATTTACAAAGCATTTTCATAACCATTATCTCAACTGATCAATCAATTAAGAAGCATTTATTGAATACCTATTATTCAATTAAGAAGCATTTATTGAATACCTATTATTTATCCATCACTAGACTAAGTAATGGGGATACATATGCAAAGAACAAAGAAATCCTTACCCTCTAGGAGATTAAGCAGGAAAGATACTCTCTTATCCTATTTACATAGAAGGAAATGACTTTGCAAGGACATACAACAGGTAAATGGCTGTAATGGAAATGCAGATTTGAAGATATTCCCTGCCCCTAGGCCCTTTGATCAGATTAAGTGACTCTGAGAACCTTCTTTAATTTGAAAATATACTCTGCCCCCTAATAGGCTGAATGTGGTCACATGGAGCCTGTGGTAGGAGGTTTGTTTTCAGGAATGACCACACCTTGATGCTGTGTAATTGGGCAGTGGGTCAAGAGGGTGGTTACATTCTCTGACCCAGGAGAAGGCTATATAATTCCTGATGTGAGGCTTTGCTTTGGGGCTCACTTTGAGAAGTGTTGTGTGATTTGACCAGATGAGACTCTGGGCAGCTGTTGAGAGCCCCCTGGCTTTGAAAACCCAGATGTTGATGCTTCCCTCTCTGGTAACTGTGATTTTGGTATTGATAATGGTTGGACAGTTTGGAAGCCTATCTGTTTGATCTGTCTGTATACTCTGAAGTTCAGGGTACTGACCTTTTTCCCCTGAACTAGGTAAATGATATATGTTTGATTGATTAAAGTAAGCTTGTTAACAGATTTTGAGTTGCTTTTCTTTACAAAAGCAGATCTCAGAACCTGTGTTGGCAGCCACTCTGAGGATGCTGGGGTGCTTGCTGCTACAATGGCAAAGCTAAGGCCAGAATCACATCTTCTGACCTTGCCATTCCATCAAAATTATATGCTTCAGCATTCTCTTAGGCTGCTCTCTTATGGTCTGACTCCATTAATGGTGACTTGTAAGAGATAATACTGTCAGAGGAGAGACATTGGGACTTGACTCTGAGGTCAACATCCGACTCCATGAAAATGAGTCTGTCTTTTTTCTCCATTTGTTCTTTCTCATTTTGCATGAAGAAGATTAATCTGGAGGTTCCAACCTTGTGAGTCAGAGCCTCCAGAGTCTGATTATCAAGACCATTCTAGGTTTTGAAACCAGCCCAGCATCAATGACTCAAGGAGTAATAAGGGACCATCAGGAAAGATATTTGGTAATCAGCCCAGTGGTATTGAGCTGAGTAATCATACAGTAATCATATCACATCTGGAGATGAACTAGATGGAGCCAATGTTATGAACTAAGCTAAGCCTGAGCTAACTTTCCCTAGAGACCAAGGTGATATAGGAGAGAATGTGCCCCCAAGACATTGAGAGGAAATGTCCATATTTTGTTCCTATTATATTTTGAAGCAAATGTCCCTTAGTTAAAGCTTAGAGGGAAAAAAAAACATATCCTATATGTTGGCTATATATGTACAAGGCACTATGGATAAACAAAAATCTAGCCTTCAAATTCACTAGGTTGATAGTGAATATAGTGAATAATAATAGTTCATATTATTTTTTAAAACTGCTGAATGCTTTTAATAATGCCCATATTTCTCTCTCTAAAAAATGTCCACTTTTTAAACATCAGTATTCTAACAGTAATCCTTTAAGGCTGTAAGCCATAGAATACCACAGTCTTTAAAGAATTAAAGTTGTAAGTCTTTATTCTTTATTGCCCCAAAGAGCAATGAGGAAGCACAGAGTAGGTGTGAGCATGCTACAAGGTATTACCAGTGAAGAGCAATGCCAGAAGAACAGTATAATGGTTGTTATCAGAGAGATGAACAAAGGGAAAAGAAGGTTGAAAAAAATAAAAAGATGAGATGAACAAATGGACAAGGCTGGTCATAGAATGAGAATAATCTGACAGGTACTGCCCAATCCATTGGTTTCCAGGCCATGTCAAGAGATACATACACTATTAGTGGAGGATTGATGAAAAAAATACAGACAAGACTCTTACAGGAAGAAAATTCATAAATGGATTGCAGTCTGCAGGGGTATATACATTGATGGGATCACAGATCTATCAGTGGAAGTATATACCCCTACTATCCAAAGACAAGTACAGTTGTGATGTTTTGACATACTGCATATAAAAGAACTTTATAAAGTTCAAATTATTCAATTCATTTTATAAAGTCCTATAACCACAAGACACTTGCGATACAAAGACAAAAATCATATACTTTCTACCTTTAAGAAACTTATATTTCAGATGTGGAAGAGGAGCAATAGGAGCAGCAGGAAGAATAGCTCTAATACTAAAAAAAAAAAAAAAGCTAGGCTTTAGAATAGCTCACTGCCACAAAAGGGAATATCTAATAAATAGGGTGGTCCAGAGGATAGTATTGGACTTGTAGTAAAAAAACCTTAAATTCAAATCCTGCCTTAGACTCTTAATTAGCTGTGAAACCCTAGGAGAATCATTTTACCTTTCTTAGCCTGTTTGTTTATCTATAAAATGGGGATAATAATAGCACCTACCTCATAGGGTTGTTACAAGGATTAAGAGAGATGACATGCCCAAAGTGCTTAAAGTACTATATAAATGCCAGCCATCACTATTATAAAAGTTTTCCCTGTAAATATTGTTGGTACTCTTCCAGGTTCCTGAGGAGCTACTTTTTAACAGAATCAGATTGTGAAAAAAAGACTGAAAAGACAACTAAAAAAAAAAATAATGCTCCCAGAAATAGGAGAAAGACTAAAGGTATTTGATTAAAGAAAAAGGAAGATACTTGTAATTATTAAAGTCACATGGCTTATTAATGGTATAAAGAGAAGGGAAAACAAAAAGAACCAAAATTGATGTCCAGACTCTGGGTTTGTAAATATTTGCCTTTTTGGTTGGCATGAATTTAATTATCCAAGAGAATTTCACATAGAAATTCACAAGGAAATATTTTTTCAGCTATCTTAGTAAATTCTGGTCAAAGAGCTAGTAGGTAAGATGGGTGACAAGATACAATATGTTTCTTAGCCACAGATGATCCCTCCCCTCAAGAATGCTGATTCACCAGAAAAAAATAAAACCACTTCCAAAGGAAACTGGAAAAACTTGTTTTCTGGTACTACTACAATAACCATCCAGATGAAAAATGATTTGAATTGGTTCCTTACCATGGGCACTCTATTCTCTTGCCTGCATACTGCAAAGCCCAATCTCACTAAAAAGTCCCGATATTATTTCTTGTGTTTAATCGGGTGATTAAATCATTGACATTTAAGATTGTTAATGGTTCTTGGCAATGACATGTGTTCCCCTCAAAATAAAACAAGGAGTAGAAAGCAATAACACTCTGTGGGTAGCTAGAGTTGGACCTGAAAAAATAAAAAAAAAGGACAAATCCTAAAATTTTCTTGCCTAATAGAGCATTCTCTGCATGCCCTGGCACAGTGATGTTATTTGGATGTAAATTAAAATTCTGAATACCTGACAACCATTTTGTGACTTTATTTAAATAAGGTAACAGAATCCTTAGAGTTCTTGATGGACCACAATTCAATCTGAAGATCTCTATGCCTAATTTTTCTAGCCATGAATTTTAATAATGTTCAATACTTTAGCACTTGGGTAGTGCTGTTTTCCATGAGTAAAAATAAGACACTTTCCCAGAGGGACTATCACTTGATTAAACAAAGGAACTTGTCTGCATTACTCTATGATAGTGGTAGTTCCTACTGGAATTTTTTTTTTAATCAAGTCGGGGGGGACAGAAAACCCAGATGCTGTCCTCCCTGTTGCTAATGGTAACGGGATTAGACTAGATGAAGAACTGTAATTAGTCTCTTGGCTTTTATATCTGACATGTTTACAGCCATCCGTGCTATTCTGGGGCTCTTACATAACACTTGTAGCTGATGCACTGAAGCTATAATGGTCATGTTTTCTATTCCCACCCCTTCCTGTTCCATCTAAGTAAAAGTGAGATGCAGCCCCTCCCTCCCTTTCTTGTTCCAGCAGTGCCTGGGCTCCAGAATGGTATATCCTCATGTGTTCTACTCACACCTGGACAATTTGGATGTATTTGGCCTTCCATTTTCAACCTGAGCACAAATGCCAAGTAATTGCTTTGACCCTCTCACTTCTTTTGTTTACTCATTAGTTGGTTCACATAGCCTTTGCCTTATCCAAATTACTAAGTTACCAAATATAATAAAAGCTTTTTGCTTATAAAAGAAGTAAACCATTTAGCAGGAGAGAAGTTCATGCTTGGGTTTCAGAGTTGGAAGTAGTTGTGTCTGTACCAAGGGGCAGTAAAGGGTAGAAGAGGAAATTTTCTCCCCTGCCATGGCCATGTCATCAGAGCTAAGCCTATCACTTGGTGCTCTCATCCAGTTCCATATTTCTATTAGGCAATGACTGTGTATGTTTGTAATAATGACCTTGAGGCAACATACAGTTCTGAAATGCTGACTTGGTCAATTCAATTCCATTCAAATAAATAAGCATTTATTAAGAATTTACTATGGGAAAAACACTATGCTAACTCATGGGGATCAAAAGACTTTTTAAAAGGATATTTTCTGCCCTCAATGAGATTAAATCCTAAGGAGGAACTTGATACAGAAAAAAGACTGACATCAGATGATCTGGATTCAAATCCTGCTTTTGATGATAACTTCCTGTATGATCATGAGGAGCAAATCAGCAAACATCCATTGGCCTCAGTTTCCTCATCTGTACCATAATAGTATTGAACTAGATGACCTCTGGAATACCCTACCAGTTTTAAAAGCTATGTTCCTATAATCTGATTAACTAAGAAGGATATAACATGAACCTAAATACGTATGCTAAAAATGTAATTGGGGCAAAGAGACATCCAGGTAAAGTGCTCTAGGAAGAGGTGAAGAATAAGACTGCTTATAGCTGGATGTTGGACATCAACCAACACAGATGTAGAAGAGAAGACCACCAGATGTGGGCAATAGGCTGGAATACATCTGAGTTTGGAGAGGGCAGGACAAGATCAGACCTACATTTATCAGAAACAAATAATTCATAAAGGGAAGTTGGTTGAAGTAGGTTTAGAGCCAATCTGTGGAAGGCTTTACATGCTAGGCTAACAAGTTTCTGGTTTATTCTATTAGCAAGAAGGAGCCTACAAAGGTTTTGGAGCAATTTCTCACTGGAGAGATAACATGGTTAGACCTGTACAATGCAATGATTATTTGGGCAGCAGTGAGAAGGCTGAATTGGAGAAAGGAGACAGGAGCCAGAGGTATCAATTCAGAGATTATGAAATTCTAGGTAAGAAGTGATGACAGATGGGGTAGAATGGTCAAAATAAAATGTGAATAGAAAGGAAGGATTCAAGAGTTTAAAGAGAGCTCATGTTCAGCACAGTTTTAGTGTACCCTATTATATTCTCTCAATTAATATTGTATTTTCTCTGAGTAATGCATGGATGGTATATGTATCAAATAATTTTGATTATATCTCAGAGCCCCCAAAAGAAAAAGGTCCAGAGGTGATGTGGAAAAGTCTTATTTAAAACCAACCCTAATACTCACCCTAAAGAGCTCCAAGCTGGGCATGCCTTCCTCCCTATGGAGGCATGGATATAGGGGAAAACCTTTCAATATCCAGAGTTCCCAGACTTATAAACAAATAGCTATCGATACATTTTAGTCTGAAGCTGTGATTTCATTAGCATAGAAAAATCCTGTGAATAAATTCTTTCTACCAATGGAAATAGGCAATTGTTCTGCAGTTTGTAGTCTTGGGAAGTTGTATGAGGCACTGACAGTTAGATGGAGACAACATACACATGAGAAATAGCAGACATGTGCATATATAAACAGTTTTCTTATACACATTTCCAGTCTTTTTATACTTTGCCATCATCCACATACTCTGTAATCCGGTAACACTGGCTTCTTTACATAACATTCCTTCCTCTGTTCTCCATGTCTAGAATATCCTCCCTTCTCATTTTTGCCTGCTGGCTTACTTCACATCTCAGTTAAAATCCCACCTTTTGCAAGAAGCCTTTCCAGTCACCCTTAATGCTAATGCTCCCCCCATTTCCCATCACCTCCATTCTACTTTGTCTAGATGGGCAAGGATTGTTTTGGCTTTTTCTTTATATCCCCAGCATATCTTGTTGATTTGATTTGATGAGAGAGAGAGAGACAATGAGAAAGCTAAAGAGACAGAGAAACTGAAACAGAGATAATGAGTGAGACAGAGACAAGAGAGAGAAAGAGAGACAAAAAGAGATAGAGTGGCTGAGAATATTGTGAACAGATCTGAGACTAAAACATATAGAAAATATCATGGGGAAATAGGACAGAGCCACAGAAATACCTCTCCCAGATTCCCTCTGGACTTTTGGACTCTCCTTGCTTGGATGCTTCTGAGTATTTTGTTAAATAGAAAAAGCAAGTGAAATTCTGGGCCCCTTAGCCCTCAAAAAAAGGAAGAGAGGTGACACAAATGAGAAACATCCTTTAAACCCCTCTCCAAGTCAGAGTAGGAGAAAAAGAAATCAGGGGGGAAATTCGTCTTTTCCAAAATAAGAAGCAGCACCAAAATAAGGGTTCAAGAGAGAAGGAAAACAAAAGCAACTCAATAAAAGTCCCCCTTTCCTAACAAATAACAACGTGGTCTATGGGGAGAAAAAGGCCCACATGCTCCACAAAAAGAAACTACCACAACTCCTTTGTCTCCTACACCAAAGTGTGTGTATACACACACATATACACACATACATATTTAAATAACATATATGTAACATATGTGCATATATGAGTAACATTTCTATGGAGCTTACTGTGTCCCCAGACCAGCAACACTTCACACACACACACACACACACACACACACACACACACACACACACCTCCCCCAAACTAGCATATCTGTTGTTTTTCCAAACCACAGAATTCATACAGTAATTATCCCTGTCACTCCTTATGTTCCCAGGAAAGCATAGCTACTAAACTGTTCTTTGCTCTAGAAATTCATGTGCTTGCTTCAGTTTGTCTGGTCTTGCAAATGTTTGTTTCTTCTCTACATAGGCAATTTAGATAGCTACATAAAAGATCGTTATAGTAATTAGATAATGTTATAGATGCTTAGGTATCTTCTTCAAGGACTAATCTAACATACATGGAGGGAGGGCGGGTTAGCATGGTGTTGACAGGGTGGAGTAGGATGGAAAGAAGAATTTATCTGCAAGAAATGTAATGTTTTTGCTTTTGTTTTTTTCTGCCATGTTTAGTCTAGGAATTAAAAACTGAAGCTTTACTCTTAGCTTGCTTTTCTTTCTTTCTGATTCTAATTTCTTCTCATTCTTTCTTAACCAGGGGTGAAGTTTGGTTCCAAAATTGTCGATTCAGCCAATATGCTTTCACCTTTCGATGTAATAGTCAGACCTGTGGGCAGCCAGGTTGGTAATCTATTCCTTTCACTGGAAGAAAAACAAGGAAGCTTTCAGAAAATTCCAACCACTGCCTTCACAGATCCACTTCTCCAACCCCTCTCACTATTCCTTTGAACACTTAATGCTTGGAACACTATCCCTCCTCACCTGTTTCTTGGAATCTCTAGATTCTTTTAAAACTCAGCTCAAGTGTCATCTTCAACATAAAGCCTCTTCTGTTTCCTGCAGCCACTAGTGTCCTCCATCCCCAAACTAACTCATTTTAGTTAATATCTATTCAATATGAACTTATTATATAAATATATTTTACTTACTCCACTGGGACATAAGGTGCTTGAGGGCATTAAGAGAGGACAATATCCACTGGTAGTATCACCAACTTAATATAGTTAATTTCTCTTCCAGTATGACTGAAGAATGGCATGTTTTTGGTTAATGCAATATTCTGGTAGGAGAATTATAATTCCTCAATATTGAGGGGACCCTGTTAAAATTATTTTTAATAGATTAGCTGCCTCAAAGGATTCTGTATTCCTTTTCCCCTGTTTTAATGCTGACTAGAAATGAAATGGTTTACTCTTCCATGAGAGAAAATGGTAGTAATGCTTTAATATTCCCACTAGGGAAGGGAAGATGTTTAAGGTACTTTTCCTCCTGATTATTACTGATCAAGAAAAAACAAGATACTCAAGTGACAGAGGACGTCAACAACTAAAGGACTTGTCAAGGGAGGAGGAAAAATGCTGGGGAGGATTGTTTATTAGAAGTAAATAATAACATCTAATACCTTAGGCTTTATAAGCCACTTTCCAAATAATAAACCCAAGACAAGTAGTATCAATATTAGTAACCCCATTTTATAGATGAGGAAACTGAGGTTCAGATATGTTAAAGCTTGCCCAGAATCACACAAGTAAACATCCAGTTTGAAATTACTTGTCAGAGATCATTGTTGCCCAAACTGCACACCAGGCCCAGGTGTGTTCAACACTTCCACCACTGGAAACTGCCACCCTGGGAGCACAGTGCCTCAGTAGTCTACTACATATAGTTATAAGAATTAGCTTGAACAATGGTTAGAGAGAAAGCCTGGGTTCAAGTCCTCCCCCAACTCATACTGACTTTCTGACTCATGGCAAGTTACCTCTAGGTGGTGATTTACTATTAGAAGTGATTATAATTCTAAGTGCAACGTAATTATTTGACTCAATTAATTTTTAGGTTGAGAGTCAGTGTGGAAGAGTGGACAGAGAGCTGGTCTCAGGGTCAGGAAGACTTGAGTTTAAGTCCCAGTCTCTCAAGATTTATACATAGCTGCCTAAGACGATAAACTACAGAATAGTTGACGATTTAACATGAAGTTCCCTTCATTAATGAAACCACAAGTTCAGATCAATTTCTTCTTCCTTTTTTTTGGAGGGGGGAAGGCAAGGCAATTGGGATTAAATGACTTTCCTAAGGTCACACAGCTAGAAAGTGTCAAATGTCTGACGCCAGATTTGAACTCAGGCCCTCCTTACTCTAAGGCCAGTGCTCTATTCACTGTGCTACCTAGCTATCCCAAATTCTTCTCTCAGTGAACAGAGATTTGCATACCTGTCTGTGAGCTATAATGTCCTCAATATGATCAACATATATTTTCATTCTGTGTAATTAACAAACTTATAGTCTAATTTGCAAAGAAAGATCCTGGTCATTGTAAGTTACTGGATATATTCTGCCAATGCTTGGCAAAGCTAAAAGATACCCAAATGAGTAAGATTCCTAGAATATATTTCAAAGAAATCTATGTCCATGAGAAGAGTCTTGCTAAAAGGAGACAGCCAAGTGGCACAGTGGATAGAGCACTAGGCCTGGAGTCAGAAAGACCTGAGTTCCCATCCAGCCTCAGACATATACTGGCTCTGTGACCCTGGGCAGGTTACTTGATCCCAGTTTGTCTGAGTATCCCCAACTGTAAAATGGGGGGAATAATACCACCTAAATCCCAAGGTTGTTATGAGGAACACATGAGATAACTGGACCCCCTGCTTTACTTTCACTTTTTAAAATCCCTCATTTCCTTCAAGACAATTCAAGCAGCCTTTTCTGTATGAAGCCTTTCCTGATTTCCCTACCACTGCTTGCCTCATCAGCGGCTAGTTAGTGCCTTCTCTCTTGCTCATCAGCTGGCATCTATTTTATAAACATCTTGAATACAGCAGATAGAATGTAAACTTCTCAAGGACAAGAATTGTTTATTTTTGTCTTTGTACCTCCAGTATCAGGTAATACAGTGCCTGAAACATAGTGGATGCTCAATAAATGTTTATTGGGTGATCAAATGAGATGATGCATATGAAAACACATGAAAACTATAATATAAGCTACCATAATTAAGGTGCATATCAGAAACAGAAATAAATGCAAACTTGAGTCAGTTCACATCCCTTGTATAGCCATACCAGCCCAATTAAGAAGGAGACTCACCCAGGGAAGCTCCCCCAAAAAGAAAAGATCCTTCGACTTTTAAGACCCAACATTATAATTCATAAGCCCTACAATCTTCAAGATCTTATTAACTATTACATGGTAACATTATTTTTTTAAAGCAATTGGGGTTAAGTAACTTGCTCAAGGTTACACGGCTAGTCATTATTTATGTGTGGGTGCTCATTTTCTGAGGCCGGATCCGATCTCGGGTCATCCCAGCTCTGAGGCCGGCACTATTACTCACTGTGCCACCTAGCCGCCCCACATGATAACATTAAATTTGATTCATGACTTAGTGTTTAAGTTGAAATTTGTTTTATTTATTAAACATGTATGACTAGTGTAACACTAAGCATTTTCATGGTACATAACCTCATTCCCTTTCTTTCGATAAAAAGGTATAGAGTTTAGCTTTTGCTAAGAGTTTACTTATGCCCTCAGAAGCATTGCGGCTTCATTGACTCAATCACCAAAGAGAAATCTAAGTGAGCCCTGAGTTCAAGTTTTAGGGTTCTGCATTTTAGAGTTATAGAATCATTCATCAAAATATCCTCTAATAGCCCTCAGGGAAGTCTTTTAATCTACTGCAAGTGCTGGTATAGATAGTCTGTGAAATACAAAAATCCCATAGGACCATTCCCCCCACATACACTGTGATCTCAGTAATGATCCACCTATAATTAAAGGGAACAAATTTGCTCATAAAAGAGGATTAGGCTTACAAACCAACATCAACCTGGGGGAAAAGATAGTATGGAACATTTCAGATCTACTCAGTAGATGGAAAATGGACAGAAGACAGGTAGAAGAAGATACCCCTCAATGACTGGATCTTAAAGCCAAGGGACAAGAAGTAGATGATGGATAAATTTACCACAAATCATTCCATAAGCAGATCAATGAATCAGACAAGGTTCTAACTGCTCACAATTTTAACACAGTCACCTTCACTTGAAATCACCTCACCACCAGCACGTTTCTTTCCTGAACTGAGTCACTTTTATTTTCCTAACCTCTAAGTATGTATGATGGACCAAAGAGTAAAATCTTACGTGACATCTTACTGAATTCTTCGTTAAGCCCAAAAGTTCATGGGTCTTCCCTAGGTTTCTGATTCCCATGATCCTTCCATCCTTCTTTTCAGCTTGGATAAAACACTTCCCATCAGCCCTGGCTTTTGATATTTATCTGCACCAGAACAGGGGGATAAGTAGGTCACACACAATGAGAATGATAGTTTAAATAGGAGAAAATATGGCATAATGGATATAGTTTTAGACTTGGAATAAAGAATATCTACATTCAGGGGTGGCTAGGTGGTGTAGTGAGTAGAGCGCTGGCCTTGGAGTAAGGAGGACCTGAGTTCAGTTCTGGTCTCAGACACTTAACCCACACACAAACAAAAACTTAGCCGTGTGACCTTGGGCAAGTTACTTAACCCCAATTGCCCTCCAAAAAGCAAAAAAAAAAAAAAAAGAATATCTACATTCAAATACTAAATCTGACATTTAGTAGCTATATGCCCATAGACAAATCACTTAACCTTTCTGATCATCAGTTTCCTCATCTGTAAAAATGAGTATAAGAGAAACTATTCTCTTATCCCACAATACTGATGAGAGGATCAAATGAGAAAATACACATATATATATGTGTATATATGTGCATGTATAAAAGATCAAGAATGATCATGAGAAATATACATCACATATAATATATATATATAACTCTAAAATTTACAAAATTTACAATATGGATCGCTTTATCAATTTTAAAGCATTCCAAAGTGTCAGTTGTTGTTATTCTTTATTATATCAGTACCCCGATGATATTTTAAGGCTCAGAGGAAGGCTTCCATGGGATGAGAAGAGGCTAGATGGAGAATTTATGGAAATCTCTGGGTAAGAATTATACAAGATGTTTCAGTATGGGAGGAACACCAACACCAATGAAACCATACATCCAAGAAACTATCAAAATAAGTCTAATAGCCCAGGAACTTGGAGCAATAAAGATTGTAGCAACAAAAATCATCCCAGATTCAAGTGCCCTCTGGAGATAATTTTCTGATTCTGCCAGCTGATCACTACTGAATCTTATTTTCCACAGAGCAGGCAGTTTTTATGATATAAAGCCAAGATGTGTTGCCTTAAAGGAAAATAAAAAGTATTTTGACAAATGTTAAAAAGAATTTTTTTTAAATCACTCTAAATTCTTTACAGTCAAAGCCCCTAGAAGAATTTAACAATTCACACATTCCTAGTTTCACAGACATTCTTATAGGAGGGGGAGGGATTGATACAGTGAAGCCAATAATCAACCAGCAATATGTAGATGGTTTTTGCCATGCAAAAGCATCCCAACAGAAAAAAGAAAGGTCTTTATGAATTCCATTAAATATCCAACATTTAAAACTGAATGATTCCATTGACTCATTATTGCAAACTGCAGCTGTTAATGGACCCCAGGTCTGCTCATCACAGATGCAAGAAGTACATGCTTCCATGGCTGTTTTTTTCCTCTCAAAATGCCCAGGTTCTGAAATTCTGAACAACAGCTATGATCATGCAGAGATAATATCTCCCATGAATGTAGGTGTCCAATTGTGAAACTCATTGAGTTTTTTTCAAAGTAATTTTAAAATCAATTTGATATATAACAAGAAGTCAATATAACTCATGGAGAACTTACAAAGCACTATCAACTCAAGAGTTGAATTTCCATCCATGAGCCATTTGGGTATAAGAGAGAATTTAGCTGAGACTTTATACAATTGTCTGAACCAAGCCAACAATGGGCTGTTATGCTAATAGAGTATGACTTGTCCTGATTTTGTCTTTACAGAATTCTCAAAAACAAATTAGAGGTTCATCAAATATACAACAAAGATCATTTAATCTCATTTTGAGACTAGACCATAACTAGGGTAGGGTCTTTTTTGTCCTAAGGTGCTAAAATTTAGAGGGTATTTATAATATTTATACTCTCAACAAGTTCCTAATAGTATTTAGTTAAGAAGATTGATTAGTTCAAATAGGAGGCTGCCAAATAGCAGCTTCCTTTCCTACACCCATATGACACATAAGATCTACAATCCTCCACCCAACCCATTCCTACACTACTCTCCCCAGTGGTGGCCTCCCTGGTAGCAGCATTTTCAATGTTTTGTAATCTCTCATTCTCCATCCCAGGGTGGTATCCTTAGCTTTCTCCCAGTATGTTCTCCAACTGAATCTCTATACCCAATGATATTTGTCCTAAAAAAGTTGACCAGATGGCACTTTTTTTTTTTTTGCTTTTTGGAGGGCAGTTGGGGTTAAGTGACTTACCCAAGGTCACATGGCTAGTTTTGTGTTAAGTGTCTGAGACCAGATCCAAACCCAGGTCCTCCTGACTCCAGGGCTGGTGCTCTATTCACTGTGCCACCCAGCCACCCCCCAGATGGCACTTTTTGCATTGTTTGTCCCAAGTATGGTTTTTGTTGTTCAACTGAACCAGAATTTTGTCTTCCCTAGTTCTCATATTTCTCTTATCATCCATGGGTATGGTTTGGGCAACTGTGCTGAGCTCTTTTCTCCTCCCTTTACACATCCTCCTACCTTGAATGTAGTTGCATCCATCATTCCCCTTGGTTTCAGCCACCATCTATGTGCAAGTGATACCTGAATCTACCTATCTAGACCCTATCTCTCTAATGAGCTCTATTCTGCCTACATGCTGCATAGGCATTTCTAACTCAACACATAAAAAAACAGCACTTATTATGTTTCCTTCTAATTTGCCTTTCATTACCTTCTCTATATTGTTAGGGACAACATCATCCTTCATAAACTTTGAGTCAGCCTGGACCTTACTCTCCCTTACATTCATATCAGTTGTGAAGTCTTGTTGAATATTCCTCCTTTATATTTTCAGCATCTTTTCCCTTCTCTCCACTCACAACACAATCATCCTAATTCAGACCCTCAGATTATCTAGGCTGGACTATTGAAAAGGTCTCCTAATTTTCTTTCTCATATTTCTTTCTTTTCTGATGATGAAGAAGATGATGATGATGTTGTTGTTGTTGTTGGAGATGATGGTAATGATAGCATTCATATAACAATCCTCCATTGTCTGGAATTCCTTCCTTCCTTCCCTCTACTTCTTGAAACCCTTTGCTTCATTCAAGGTTGATCTCAAGGGCCACCTCCTCCAAGAGATCTTTAGAGATTCTCCTATTTCCTACCCTCTGGTCCAGTGTAGGGGTAGCTATGTGGTGCAGTGGATAGAGTGCAGGCCTGAAGACAAGAAGATTCATCTTCCTGAGTTCAAATCTACCTTTAGACACTGTGTGACAACCTTGGGCAAGCCACTTAACCCTATTTGCCTCAGTTTCCTCATCTGTAAAACTGAGCTGGAAAAGAAAATGGCAAAGCCCTCCAGCATCTAAAAACACTCTATGAATAGTTAATCCACAGGGTCACAAAGAGTCAGACACAACCAAATGACTAAACAACAATCCAATGCAAATCGCTTTGTATTTATTTTACCCATATCCTGCTTTTACTTATCTATAAACATGTTATATCTCCATCCATACCCTCCCCTCAGAATCTTAGGAATTTCCTCCCTTTTATATTTGTACCCTCAGTGCCTAGGACCATGTCTGACACTATAGACAACTAATAAATGTTTATTAAATTAACTAACTTAATAGGCACAGATGTATTAAGAAATGTATATAAGTAAGGGTATACATTAGCAGGGGGAGGGGAAACAAGAAGAATGAATGGGAGGAGAGAGATTGATCAGACTAGGAAATAGCAATAATAATAATAATAATATTTTTAGAATATTAAAGTTTACAAAGCATTTTCTTCACAATGTCCATTTGAAATAGGTAATACAATTATTATTTCCCCATTTTATAGATCAGGAAGATGAGGTGGGGGATAGTGGACTTAGTCATGGTTACATGGCTAGTAAGTGTCAGACCATGAATTTGAACATATCTTTGCCAATGAAAACATTTTTGACACCACAATCCCAATTGCTGGGGATGCAGTAAAGAAAGTGCAACAAAACCCAGTTTTACAAATTTTATTGTGGGTTTTTAAAATAGAAAGTATTTGTTTGTATTATCAGATTTGGTATAGTGAATGTAGGGTTCATCATGGCGATGGCAAGACTTGGTTCAAATCCTGTTTCTGCTAACTCTGTAACCTAAGGCAAGTCACTAAACCCCTCTGTTTCCACAAGCAATTCTCTACAACTATAAGTAACAGATACATCTCTGATCTTCAAAAATGGAAGAAGCTGTTATGCTGGAAGTTCCCCACATTGGTAAAAATTCATAGATCCAGATACAGAGAGACAGAGAAGGGGTATAAAAAAATCAACATTGCCCTTTAAAGAAATGGAAACATTTAGACTAAACTTTGATCTTATGGGAAGTAGGGGGGAATAGGAGAGGCTTATTTTAAGAAATTACAATTGGAGATAGAATCAGGTAGGTAAAGAAACCATCCCTGAGTGACTAGATCATCTGGAGTCATGGAAGGCATATCTCTTATTAATTGACATTAAGAGGGAAAGGGACTTTAATTGAATAATTAGGTTAGTGTCCAAATACAAAAAGGTTAAATGCGAGTAGGCATAGATCTGCAGCACTAAAATATAAAAATGATAAAGTTAATCTTTTGAACTCTATTTGTTCCAAATCATCAATTATTATTTTATTTAATGGTTATATGTTTATTAGTTCTCTCTTCTAAATGAGAATTTTCCTTGATTCAATTAATTAAAAAGCCTTCATTAAGTGCTTACTATATGCCAGACAGTGAGGTAAGTACTAGGATTACAAATATAAAGAATGAAATAATTTCTACTTTCAAGGATCTTAGATTTAATTATATAGTTAATTTAATTTTGTATCAGTGGCTGTAAATAAACTTAACCTGTTGTATATAAACTAGAAGTACTTTAAGTTCTCAGCTTAGTATTCAGATTTTCCAAACCTGAATGACTTGCTTTAGGTGACCAAAGTGATCAAAGGGAGGAGGAGAAAGTCCTGGTTAGGATTTGAACTAACCAACTAGAAATCCCACATTTACAGCAGCACAGAGAAATGAGCACTATGTCACCAAAGGGTTGAGAGGAAAAGATGGTTCCTTGGCATTGGCCACGGAGCAGGAAGATCTGGGTTCCTGTCCACCATTGGCCAGTTATCGGCAGTGAGACTTCTATCACCTTTCTTGTTCTCGGCACCTTCAAGTATAAAATGAAATGGTTGAGCTAGATGATATTTAGGTCTATTTCAGTACTAACAGTCTCTAGAAAAAACATTTTCAAAGGACACTGTGTTAGGCACATAGTTACTGTGTTTATAAACAGATTTCACCTTTTGTACATAAACTGGAAGCAATCTAAGTACTAAATTATCTTTTCTCCAAAGTCTTCAGTCACAACCCTGGCCCAAGGAGATTAATGGGGCAGAGCTGGGGATTAGACAAAGAGGGAACCGTAAAGGGAAGGAGTGTCCTGTCAACTACTATGAAGAGTTGGGGGCATAATCCTAGGGGCAGTTTCCTCATTCTTTTCCTTTTGCCCTAGGGAGAAGTCAAAAACAACATGAGAATGTAAGAAGCTTGCCAGCCCTACCCACCATAACCAAAAGAGAGAATTCACCTGAATGAAGAGTGAAAGCAATGGCTTATCAACTGGGTTAATCAATAATGCCATCTGGGGGCCTTTTTTTCTTCTATCTTAAAACAGTTGTCCATGAAACCAGCCAGATTCCACACACTGTCCTCACACGTGGGACTGCCTCCTCCTCACTAAATGATACCCTCATGGCCCATAAGGCTTTCTGCAGTTTTCCAAGGCAGCTAACTTACTCCCTAGCCATAGTTGTTTATACACTAGAGAATCAAGTTCAATATTTATTGAATACTAGAAAAACACAGAAACAGACACATTCCAAGCCCAGTAGAGTCACAACTACAACAAGAAGGATGGAAATGTACCCAAGAGATAATAAGATAATAGCCAATAATAATAATAAATTAAACAAAGCAAACAAGGGCATCTTTCATTCTACAATGACAAGTAGCATGGTGGGGTGGAAAGAACTCTGGACTTGAGATCAGAAATCAGCTGACTTCCACCTCTGCTGCTGACTAGCAGTCAGTGACCTTGGGCAGGACATAACACCTATGAGCCTCTGTTTCCTCCTCTGTGGAAAGTGATTTATTGTATGCATCAGTGTTCTATGTACAGAAGGAACTTAATAAACGGTGTTGGGTTTTGATTCTAAACAAGCATGTATTAAGCACCCACAGGGGAGGGGCAAAGGAAGGGCAGCTAGGTGGCACAGAGTGCCAGGCCTAGAGTCAGGAAGACTCCTCTTCCTGAGCTTGAAACTGACCTCAGACACTTACTAGCTATGTGACAAGTCACTTGACTCTGTTTGCCTCAGTTTCTCATCTGTAAAATGAACTGGAGAAAGAAATGACAAACCACTCCAGTATATCTGCCAAGAAAATTCCTAATGGGACCACAAAGAGTCAGACATGACTGAAACAAATGAATAACAACCACAATGTGCTAGTCACTATGCTAGCTGATAGAGAAAAGAAGACAAAAGTGAAACAGTTCTTGTCCTCAGGGGATTCACTTTCTCAAGGAAGACAACCATGTATATCACCAAAGGATAGAGAGAAAAAGGTGATTCCTGATACAGACATATACTGTAATGGACTGAGCACTGGCATATATAACTAAGTACAACGGCATTACATAACCAAGTACATACCAAGTAAAACCAAGGTCATTTTGGTGGAGAGGTACTAGACCTGGTTGGGTCAAGAAAGGCCTAATATATAAAGTGGTGCTTGAGTTGAGCTTTGGAGGAAAGTAGGCACAGGCTCTCATGAAGATGTGAAATGCTTTATCAAAAAACCCACAGCATTCAATGATTGTGAGTTATAATGTGTGTGAGCCATTCTTTCTCTTCAAGCTATAGGTGGTAAGATAATTCCAGGAAGTTTTTTGGAATACTTTGAGACTGAAAGGGAAAGAAGAGAGAGAAGGAAGACAAACATCCTAAGAACTGTTAAGTAAGAAAATGGTGTTGGGGTGCACCATTGGAAGAAGCAGAACACAGAGCTTCTGAGGCAGAGAAATATCATTATTCTTCAGCAGGAAGAGGAAGGAGATGAAGAAAACTAGAGAGGTAAATACTGTGATTGCACTGTGTGTCCTCTTAATCTCCTGAATGCCTCTTTCCCTTGTGGGGAAGTCAGTATGTCAGTTAGCCCTTCACTATACTGATAGGCCCTCCTCCTAGCATCCTCCTCAGTCACCATTGTAGACTAAACCTAGAGTTGAAGTTAGGTAGTCAAGACAAATGCAGATTTCAAAAAACAGAAGTTACTCATAGGTAAATTATATAACATATTAACACGATTTATTTCATGCCCCCAAAAAAGTCTCTCACAAAAGCAACACTGGCTCCAGCTTTCTCCATTATTTTGAAAATGATAGCAAGTTATTTCAAACAGGGAACATCTCAAAAGACTAATTATATTAGGATTTTTAAATGCAAACTTTATTTTCTATAACTTAATCTGGAACTTAATGATCTGTTTCCTTTTATAAATTCCTCCTTCAGCACAATGCAGAGCTAAGCAATTCCTTTTAACCCCAAATATAAGGACAGAATTTGGCATTTCTTAAACTCTTCCAAACCACAAGAGTCTTTATACCCATAGAAAACAGGCATAAAAGCATTCAAGATTATTTTTTAATCTTTTTTTTCTAATGACTAAGTTTGGAATCAGCAATTTCTCCTCCCAGTTCATCCAAAATCATTAATATTGGGTCCTAACAACAACTGAGTTAACTCAGAAAATAATCCTTGCATGTCATTAATTTTATGGCATGTTCCACCAATTGCTTCCCTCAGTATGATTTTCTCAGGATTGAGCTCTTTATAACAGTACACATATTCATACTCATAATCCCATACTCTTGCTCTATATATGCTTTTATTAAGGCTGCATCATATGATCTGTTTAAACAGTATCATCTGAATCTTGAAGAAAAGCCTCTTAGCATGTACTTGCAGCAATCTGGGCTGAGTTATGAGCCTGAAGCTGTAAGAGGATGCCATTTGTAAAGCACAGGAGAGCCCAGAAATGGTATGCAGTGGCTGAGCCGTGTGGAAGTTATTACGGCAGAAAATAAACAGGCTGCCAGGAGAGATCACTGAAGGACTATCTGTGGAGGAAGCCCAATGTGCATTAAATAACATCTAGAGTCAAATTCGTATTTGCAATTCCTCTCCCATGCAGAGTTGTATTCATGCCAAGAAAAAACTGTGTGTGCATGACAGCTTTCTCCCCCAACTCCTTTATTTTGGGGAAAATAGGCATAATTCTCAGAAGCTTGGCCATCAGTTTTAGCTGGGAAGCTCCTAGGTTAAGGGTGATATAGGGAAGGCAGCATGGTGAGATGGAAATAGTCCTGTATTGTGGCATCTGGAGAGCTGGGGTCAAATTCTGGTTCTATTGCTATATAACTGTATAATCTTGTTTAAGTCCCTTAGCCTATCTAAGCCTCAGTTTCTTCATACATAAAAAGAAAGGAAGGAAAAAGAAAGAAAGGAAGGAAGGAAGGAAGGAAGGAAGGAAGGAAGGAAGGAAGGAAGGAAGGAAGGAAGGAAAAAGGGAAGGAAGGAAAGAGGGAAGGAAGGAAAGAGGGAAAGAAGGAAGGAGGGAAGGAAGAAAGGAAGGAGGGAAGGAAAGAGGGAAGGAAGAAAGGGAGAAAGGAAGGAAAGATGGAAGGAAGGAAAGGACAAAGAAAGAGGAAGGAAAGGAGAGGAAGAAGGAGCAGGAGAGGAGAGGACCTACAGATCTATTACCATAGGGAACTTTGTATGAAACTCCCCCTACAGATATTAAGCATCCCCTGCAATTTAAAGAACTGCCTGAGAGAGTTTAAATGACTTGGGATCATATGATCACAGATTTAGAGCTGGAAGGGACATTGCAGGCTATTGAGGAAACTGAGGCACAATGTCCCACCCAAGGTCAAATAGCACCTATCAGAAGCAGGACATGAGCACAGATCTTCCTGCCTCCAAGGCCAGCTCCATCTACTCCACCATGCTATCTCCAAAGAAACAAATCACAGTGTGATTTACTATCTTAGCCTGAGATGATTTATGCCTGAAGGGAAGCAGATGGTGGTGAAAATAGCAATGGATCTAGAATAAGACGGCCTAGGGGTCCTATCTTAGCTCATCTGTTTATTGCCTGTATGACCTCCATGTCTTTTCCAGTCTCAGTTTCCTCATCTGAAAAATGAGAGGATTGGACTAAATCAGCGGTTGTAACCTTTTTGCATCATGAACTTCTATGGAAGTCTATGGACCCCCTTCTCAGAATATTGTGTTTAAATGCATAAAATATAAAAGATTACCAAGGAAATCAACTGCATTAAAATACATATTAAAAAACAAAACTAAGCTCTGGGACCCCAGGTTAAGAACCCATAACTAGATTATTCCTGGGGTTCCAAGTGCTTAAAATTCTCCAAAGTAGGCATTATGAATGACTATTTACTAAGGTTTTCTTTCAGGCTTTTGTGATATTTTTCTTAATATGACCCTATTGTCCTTGCAAGGAAACTACTCTGTAATGCCATTTTATTAAGGCCAAATGCATTTCAAATGTTCAGTAGAGAAAGAAAAAAGTTTTGCCTTATTAATTACCATTATCCTTATTAATCCCTTCCCATTCCTTATCTCATCTCCAAAATCACTCAGAACACTTCACTTGAACGCACCCTGAATCCTGATCTTGGAATCAGATCTGGTCAGGACTGGCATGCACCTCTGGTACCTCAGACCTGTTTGATATCAAAAGCCATTCATTCTGCCTGGTAATGCTGCTGAAGGTTTTTCTGTACCATAGCCACAGGGTGCCTTTTAGCCACTTGATTAAACTGTGCAAGCTAACGAGAGGGACAGCATTCGTTAGCCCTTATACCTACTCTAATATCTCAGGAGATGTGTTGTTCCCTCTATCCTCCTTGCATCCTCTCTCTCCATGTGGCCAATGCCAAAAGAAACTCCATGGCTACACAGCATGAAACTTCATGAATGTATTGTTTCTCCTGTTGTGAAAACAACAAGCATTTCCTGGGCACCTACTATCTTTCAGGTAGCTCAGAGCAGAAAATAGAGAGCTAGCTTTGGAATCAGGAGTGCTTCAGTTACAACTGTGGCTCTCCTCCATGCTGGCCAGGTGACCCTGGACAAGTCACACGACCCCTTTGTGGTTCACATAACTCTCCATCCCCTCTAAAATTTCTTTCCATCTTCTCTGTATTTATCTTGTATGTTCTAATTTGTATGTTATTTCCCACATGAGAATGTGAGTTCTTTGGGGACTGGGCCTTTTTTTTGTTTTTTCTTTGTATCTCCATTACTCAGAACAGTGCCTGGCACACAATAAACACTTATTAAATATTTGGTGATTGCTGCTGTTGTTCATCATTCTTTTTTTTTCTTTTTGGAGGGCAATCGGGGTTAAGTGACTTGCCCAAGGTCACACAGCTAGTTTTTTGTGTGTGTTAAGCGTCTGAGGCTGGATCCGAACTCAGGTCCTTCTGACTCCAGGGCTGGTGCTCTACTCACTGTGTCACCTAGCCGCCCCTATCATCCTTCATTCTTTAAGAGGACCAATGACATCAAAAGGATGATAGCTTGACTTGCAAGTGTATTGGATTTAAGTGAGGCAGAGTTGTGCAGAGTCATAAGCCTCACTCTCTCTTCCAGGGTCCTCAGAGTCCAATGACAAAACACAGGTCAAGATGACTGGAGATGGCCCCCATTTGTTCATTGAGTTATTTTAGCAACATGATATAGGTATACAGTACTGGACTTGGAGTCAGGAACACCTGTGTTTGAATCTTGTTTCTGATGCCACTAGTTTCTTGACCCTGGGCAATTAACTTCTCTGTGCCCCAGGTTTTTCATGTACAAAATGAGAGAATTGGTCTCAATGAATGCTAAGGTTCCTTTCAATTCTATCTACAACTATGATCCCATGATTGATAAGCTATAAAATACCTGCCAAGAGCTTTCAGGTGGATCTCTATACCAATGAAATCATAGGTCTGATGCAGGAAAAAAATGTGTGAGGTACAATTTAGTACTTCAAGAGTTTAGTAGGAGGTGAGACAGACACAAAGAAATGTAGCACAAATGTAAATGAGATAAGCGTATAGTCATCCAAAAACCATGAAAGATTTGGAAAGGGAAAATTGTCTCCTTCTGTGATCAGAAAGGAATCCTGAAAGAGGTGGCCCCTGAGCTGAACATTGAAAGAAAGTGAAAGTTGTAGACAGGCAGAGAAATTGAGAGGGTATGTTTCAGGCATGAGGTAAGGGGAAATGGGAAAGGCTGAAAGCAACTGTAGTCCAGTTTACCCAGAGCATAGAATAAATGAAGAGGAAAAGTGTGAAATAGGGTGGGATACGGAGGCTTGAGTCAGACTGTGCAGGCCCTCAAATTCTAAAGGAAGCAGCCTCTACGTTAGCGTGTAGCTGATGAGAGCCATCAAAGGCTTTCGAGCAGATGAGTGAGAGGAGGACATTTGTACAATAGAAAAATCACTTTGCCAGCAATGTGGAGTATGAATCAGAAATGGGGGGAACTAAAAGACAGGAAGATCATTAAGGAAATTTGACTTCTGTTTTATATATTTTACTTCATTTGGTCCTAGAAAGGGCCCTAGAACTCATGTCTCAACCCTGCTTGTCTTCCAGAGGGGGAAACTAGAGCAAAGAGAGATTAAGTGACTTACCCAGAGTCACACAGCTAATAAAGCATCAGATGCAAAATTTTAACCCAGGCTTTCTTGTCTACATTTCCACTAGCCTATCCATTAGGCCAAGCTGCTTCAGCAAATAATTTAAAATAACACCAGTACAAGGTAAAAAGGATCTGAATTAGAGTAGTGGCAAGGGAGGGAGAAAGTAGTAAGTGATTTTTTAAAAATATATATTATAGAAGTAGAATCAACAGAATTTAGCTGATCAGCTGTGGAGGTTATGATGAACAAAGAATTAAAGATAACTCCAAAGATCCTAAAGTTTTTCAGGCATGGGAAAGTATGGCAATGGTAGAACCATCTACAGAAATAGTGAAGTTGGGAAGATTGTATGAAAAAGACAGGAGCAGGTAGGTGGTGCAGTAGATAGCACCCTGAGCTGGGAATCAGGAAGACTCATCTTTCTAAGTTCAAACTCAGCCTCAGACACTTACTAACCATGTGACCCTGGGCAAATCACTTGACTCTGTCTGCCTCAGTTTCTTCATCTGTAAAATGAGCTGGAGAAGGAAATGGCAAATCACTCTGGTATCTTTGCCAAGAAAACTCCCAATGGGGTCATAAAAAGTCAGACAGATACCGAATGAACAATAACAGGGAAAAGATGATCAATTCAGTTTGAGATATGTTGAAATTGAAGTGATGATGGAACATCTAGATTTGGAAATTTGAGACTTTTGCTCACTAAGGGAAGAAGTAGGGCTTGAAAATGTACACTCCATGCAAAAGGGAATAATTTCCTTTCCTCTTAAAGAACCTCCCCCATTCCCACAGGTATTCAGCCACAAGCCATAGGATGCTATTTTAATTTAACAGCACTTTTCTTAAAAGCTGAGGTTGCATTTAACAACTTGCAACTTCAACAATTGCTTCTGAAAGAGCTTTCATCCTTTGCAATGAACTGTTCCATTCTGAACAATATTTTCCAATAAAAAACCAAGATTTAAAGTAGTTTTATCTCCCATTTAAAGAACAGAAACTAAATACCCAGGTAATTAATGGTGGGGGATGCCACTTAAATGAATGCTTTGGCTAATTCAAATTGAAACAAAATGGCAAAATCCTTCTCAAAATTTCAACCCTTATTAAACACTTGCTAATAAAAATGGATGATATTTATATGGCTTTGATGTTTACACTTTCATACATTATTCCATTAAACTTTCACAACAACACTGAGATAAGCACTATTGCTGTTAATATCTCCATTTTTCTGATGAGGAAACTGAGATTCAGAAAGACTAAATAATTTGCCCATGATTATACAGTCAGTAAGGGCTGGACATAGGATTTTAAACTCAATGAGACTGACTTCAAGACCAAGGCTATTTCTACTCCATCTCCCTAAACATAATATGAGATTTTTGTATTAATGCACTTTCCTGCCATAGTTGGTCCTCTATACTAATCTGATCATTTTTTTTTGAGAAGCAAGTACACAAGAAAGAGAAAAGGCAGTTTGAGAAGTAGGAAAAGAATGAAAAAAGTATGTGGTTTCTTGAAAAAACAAGGAAAAGGGGCGGCTAGGTGGCACAGTGAATAGAGCACCGGTCCTGGAGTCAGGAGGACCTGAGTTCAAATCCGACCTCAGCACAAAACTAGCCATGTGACCTTGAGCAAGTCACTTAACCCCAATTACCCTACCTTCCCCCCTCCAAAAAGCAAAAAAGAAAAAAAAACAATGGAAAAAAGAATATCCAGATGAAAAGGATCAGTGATGGTTTCAAATGCTACAGAGAGGCTGAGGAATATGAGGACTGAAAAAAAAGCCATTGGCTTTGGTGATCAAGAGCTCACCTAGAAGAAGCTAAGTAGTGTAGTTGGGAGAGTTTTGGGCCTAGAGTCAAGAAGTCCTGAGTTCAAATCCAGATTCAAACACTTATTAGCTATGTGACCTTGGGCACGTCACTTAATCTCTGTTTGCCCGAGTTTCCTCATCTGTAAAATAAAGATAATTAAAGCACCCACCTCCCAGGATTGTTAAGGGTAAAGTGAGGAAATATTTATAAAGAACTCAGTTCAGTGCCTGATGCATGGTAGGTGCTACAAAAATGTTATTTATTAACTATTATTATTATTTCACTGGTGATGCCACCCTCATCTACTCATTTAATTTGCTACACATTAGACAGGAGGGATTATTATCACAAAGACCTTCTCTTTCCAAGGATTACAGCCAGTCCAGATCATCATTTAGGTTAGAAAGACCTAAAAAACCCCATTTTTCTATAAAAATTGGGAAATAATGACCTGAAACTCTGAGAACAGGATGGTTGTTGGCTGACGTGCTTTGAGGAGGCTGATGGGGCTGATGGAAAAAATCTTCTGAAGTGGAAGGATAGCGACAGTGATTACATCCTCACTGTAGATGTTGCCATTAGAAGAACAACGGGGAGTGTTTCTGCAGCAAATGGGCTTTGAACATAAATGCTTTTCAGAAACCCAAGATAATTTCAGCAGAGGAAATTAAAATGCAGCTACAAGCAAGAAATTCAAAGCAAATCTGTCACTGCTTTGAAAATGCTATTAGGAAGGAAGTAGCTAGAAGAAGAGTATCAGTAACATGTAATTATGAAAACTAGATAACCAGAAAGATAGAGCTGCACATAGTAGGGACACAGTAAATACTCAGAGGACATTAAACATAAAACATGTATTTATTTGTGTCCATGTAGATATCTTCCCTACCCCATCCCGTCTCTATCCTCCAAATGTTCCAGCTAACAGAGATTTTTAAGTATGATTCAAAGTGAATCTGAGGAGCCTCTCTCCTTGCCTCTAAGAGTAGAATTTTTAGGTTGTGTAGCAAGTAATTAATGATAACTGAGGAAAAAAAGATTCAATCTCCAGAGAATAATGATTTATTAAGCAAATACATACCAACTGCTTAACAAATGGGGATCAGGTCCCTTCCTTAGTTTAGGGTTAGACCCCCTGAATACAGGGGAAGACAGACTTTTATGCACTAAAAAAAATTAATCAAATAAGGCCAATTAATTAAAAGGAAACAATATTAGGCAACCTGATTTCTGACTGGATGAAAGATTAGGGACTTTCCAAGATGGGAGGAGGGAGCAAACAGATGTAATTCCCTGAATTAAGAGAAAAGAGGGATCCCACTCCCTCCAAATACCTGTAAATAATAAAAGTAACAGGGGAACAATAACTGATTGATCAGTATGGGGTCAGTTTTCAGACAAGACATATGGGTTGCTTGAGCTGTACAGCTGTGAGAAAGCTCCTCACTTCAATCTTGGTATCTGACCAAGTTTCTAGTCAGCATAACCAAGGTCCTTGGTTAAGGGTCTTTAAACAGCACATAAAGGTGGTAGAGCTCCAAGTCACACAGGGCTAGGTTCAAACAATAAGATTTTTTCCCAATTCCCACAATTGAACAAAGTTTTCTCACAGGACAAAAGTCAGACTAGATCCACAATTGAATAGAAAGGGAACTGAGTTACTTCTAGAACTGTGGCACAAGATGGGGTCAGTGTGGTTCCCTCAATTCCTGCAATTAACCACCTGCTGATCTAATCCACTCAATTCCCTCTAATGGTTTAGGATTAGTCTGGCTTTCCAATATGGCCATGACTGAACAATGTAATGAGTTCTCTTTCACTGGATGTACCCAAGCAAAGGTTGACCATTTGTTAGGTTGGTTGTACAACTTCTCAGGCAGGAACCTTCTGGAGTCTGAGATGCATTCCAACTAAGGAGACTGATGAAATTAGGTCAAGTTGATCCAATTCAGGACATGAGAGTTGCTGCTTGACCGAGTAAATTATATTTTACCTTGTAGGGGATGGTAAGGATATGGAAGGGTAAATTCTACATAAGTTTAATATGGTGCCTGATATAAATATTGTAATAGTAGTATGAAGAATACTGGATTTGGAATTTGGTTTCAAATCCTGCCCCTTTTACTTACTATGTGTGTAAGATCTCTGCCCCCTCTTCAGCCTTCTCACACTGGAATCCCTCTGCCCCTGAGACCCCTTACTCTGATTATTTCCTCCTAGAAACTCTATTTTAAGGCAGGGATCCCCAGACCAGCCACATTTACACCTTCATTCCCCTCTGAGCCACCTTCCTGTCTCTCCAGATTTCTTTCTCTATCATATTCTCTTCCTTCTCAACCCTTCAACTTCTTTTTTTCAAGATATGTCTTCCCACCCCCCTCCTCCCTTAGGATGTAAGCTCCTTTAGGGCAGGGCCTGCTGTGTCTATTTGAAACCATAATGTTTAGAATAATGCCTGGCACATGATAAGCATTTAAATGTTTATTGACAGACTGCTAAAGTCCCTAAGACCTCAAAATCTGTGATCCTATGGCCTTAAATTACTGTTACTATTTTTTTTCTTTTTTTGGTGTTCATGTTCCCAGTACAGTTCCTAGCATATAATCACTACATAGCATACAATCAATGCTTAATAAATACTTTGATTACTTGATTGATTAGTGGAATATCCTTAAAGAGTAGACCCTAATAGAGCAAAAGTCTAAGGGAAAAGTGTATTTCTACCAATCAATTGATAAGTATTAAACCTGTACTATGTGTCAGACACTGTACTAGGCACTGGGGATACAAGTACAAAGAATGAAACAATCCCTACTTTAAATCAGCTTATATTCCAATGGGGAAGACACATACATAAAGATACATATAGCATAAATGTATAGCTAATGTGTATATATGGTATATGTGTATATATATATGATATATAGTATATGTGTGATATGTAAATATCAGTTTTATATTTATGCAGTATATATGGGTTTTGAAAATTTAAAGCTGATTTACATATACTGTATGTGTGGACTATATAAAGCTGATAGATTTATGTATTATACATATAAAAGTATACATATGTGTGTGTATTAGGATCAGAAAAAGCTTTGCATGTGTGTGATTAGATCAAAGTCAGAGGTTTCTGTGAAGCTTAAAGTAGACTTTTTCCAATTCCCACTAACTTTACCCAATGAAAGTACATGAGACTAGTAATAAATATACCTGGATTCCAAACCAAGCTCCACCATTAACTAACTGAGTAACCTTGGGCAAGCCATCAAATCTGCAGGGCCACAGGCTCCTCCTCATCTGTAAAGTGAAAGTTTTGAACCAGATGGGCTCCAAGGTCTCTTCCAAATGTAATGATCTGCAAGATTCTGAATGACCTGTGTCCATTTTTATTTTGTGAATGTTTGATAAGAACGGGTCTAATATTCCTTCAATGGAGTTGATCTGTATTTTAATCTTATGTGGGTTCAATAAATATATTCTCAGTTTCATGCGTATAAATTTTATCAAAATAGTTTAGACTATGCATGATTATCAAAATATACCACTATGTCTGATCCCCTATGTTTACAAGACTAAGTAGGAATTGTCTCTTTAACATTTCTTGAAAGAAAACACTTAGATTAGGTGATTTCCAGAGGTCCCAGTGTGTTACAATCCCAGAGGGAGCTAGGATATTATCAAAATTAATATCCTGTCATCAGAATTGTTTAGGTCCCTTTCCAGTATTTTGATAACCCCTTTGTATGGCCTAAAATAAACTACCTAGTCATTCTGTCTTACTTTTTCCATCTACAAACTGGTAATGATAATACTCATTGTCTCATGGCCTTATGGGGAAGTTGTTTAAATCAAGACATCACATATGTAAAGGCCTTTCAGCTCCTGGGAAGACAGTTACTACATTAAATTTATATTTAGAGCATTCAAAGTATTACATTTTCTCCTTTCTCTGACTTTCAGAGGCAAACCAGACTAAATTGACTAGACTCTTTGAATTTATATTAAGTTGAGTCATTTTGTATTATAATTTTTTTCTCCCTCCTCTTCTCAGTTCTCTATTTAGATTATATTATGCAATGCTGCTTACTCTTACAACAGATATTTTGTACAGTGATTTATCATTTTCATTGCCTTTTCATAATTTCCCAAAGTGCCTTCCATGTGGCTCCATTATGAATCCCAGAGGTTACGTTCTATACACTGATCGATTCATTTGTTGTTTTGGTTCCATATTGCTGAGTCTGATTTCCTTTATACATATCGTTATATGTAATTTTATTCCTACTTACTATTTTTTTCAAACTTCGTTAAAGATTTTTTTTAAACATTAGCTAGAGAGGATAAAAAGCTGCTGATAACATCTAATACCGTGCACTGCTCTGAACAGAGTGATCAAGTTCAAATCAAATGCATCATTTAAAACCAAAAGAGGTAAATGCAGTGAATGCTGTACTCGAATGAAATTGACAGTAATTCAATAGAGTTCTTCCTTTGTTCCCGAAAATCATCAGCCAGTATCCTCCATTGCTTCAGAGTGAAACACAGCACACCAGCATAAAGAGAGGCATCTCACCCCCTTAAACGCTTTATAAATTATGGTGAGTAAAAAAGCCCTATGCAGAATGTTTTACAGATCAGCTCTTTTAAAGTGCATGCTCATGTAACTGCATGTCTATATTATAGCTGCATGGATAAATAAGTTATTAGCAAAATGGTGTCTACATAAATCATTTCTGAGTGTGTGTGTACACTTATATGTGTGTATTTGTATTTATGTACATATATGTGTATAATATACATATGCATACAAATATATATATACATATATATACCACCTTATGAGTTTGAAAAGGTGAAGCAGCAAGCAGCAAATTATGTAGTAGTGTATAGGTAATTACTATATGGCTGTGTTACCCTATACAAATCACTTAACCTCTTAGTACTCTAGATCTGAGGTGTCAAACTAAGGACAGTAGGTTGTATGTGGCCTCCCACGATCCCAAGTGCAGCTGGGCCAGATTCACTTGTAACTAGGAAGTATTTAACAAAATAAATAAAACTATAATAAAATATAGATACTACATTTTAAAACTGCCAATATGTAGCCTTCGGGGATCCTAATATATGGATTGGTGACCCCTTTTTAATTTCAGTTTGACATCACTGCTCTAGATAACACTCTAAGATTGTATATTCCAGGGAAGGTGCTAACTTGCATTGACAAAGAAAGTTTCTTCACCTGGGAATTCCCTAACAAATTAAATTATGCATCTAGGCCCAATCCTTATCCCTTTGTTGTTTACATGCATAAATATTCATCAGCATATACATATGCATTTTTCTTGTTGTTCAGTCATTTCAGTCTTGTCCTACTCTTCATGACCCATTTGGGGTTTTCTTGGCAAAGATACTGGAATAGTTTGGCAATTTCCTTCTCCAGCTCATTTTTACAGATGAGGAAACTGAGAAAAACAGGGCTAAGTGATTTGCCCAGGATCACACAGCTAATAAATGTCTGAGGCCATATTTGAACTCAGGAAGATGCATCTTCCAAACTTCAGGCCAAGGATTCTATCTACTCTTCTACCTAACTCTCCAGAAGATGGGTGATTAGAGGTTTTAAAAATGAGGGAGCATACAAACCTAAACAAAAATGCGGGGGCAACCCCCTCTGATTGCACTATCCTTTTTTTTTTTTTGCTTTTTTTTGGAGGGCAATTGAGGTTAAGTGACTTGCCCAAGGTCACACAGCTAGTTTTGTCTTACGTGTCTGATGCCATATTTGAACTCAGGTCCTCCTGATTCCAGGGCCGGTGCTCTATTCACTACACCACCTAGCCTCCCCTGCATTATCCTTTAATGGAAATCCTTTCTAAAGACAAAAGGTATGGAATTGATCTAGAAATGAAGGATTTAATGTATCATTGCTGCTGATAAACTAAAATCTTATTTTGGTTTCTTAAATGCCATCCATCTGTCCCATATGGACATCACAGATTCTCAAAAGCAAGAGACCTCAAAGGCCAACTAGTCTAATCCTTAACTGAATAAAAATGCCTTCTACAAAATGTCTGAGAAGCAGTCATCCAGACTTTGCTTGAAGACCTCCAGTAAGAAGAACTGCCTAGTATATTTCAGGATATGTGCTGTTAGAAAGCTCTTCTTGATATTGAACCTATAATTTTTCTCTTTGAAACTTCTACCCATTGTAGAAATACCCATTCTGTACCTGCTATATGCATTCTGTCATCTGGGGTCAAAAAGAACAAATCTGATCCCTCTTCTATCTAATGGGCCTTCAAAGACTATATATAAGCCAGTTACTTCACACACACACACACACACACACACACACACACATTCTCTCCACCTGGCTAAAAATCTCCAGTTCTTTCGATTGATCTTTATAGACTTTGAATTCCTGATCCTTCACCATCTCAGCTATTCTCCTCTGGCTTCTCTCTACCTCATCAATCTTCATATAAGGTAGTATTGCATCCCATAGATTAAGAATAAACTGGAAGCTATTAAATTTCTAGCAATAGCATAAATTTTTTAACATTGCCTCACATTAGGCATAGGCATGAAATTTCTGCTGAGTATCCCCTAGGACCTGAGGGAGGGGAAGCACATGGTGAAGGTAAGGATAAAAACTGTGGCTAAGAAAGAAAGCAAAGATTTCTGTATTTTCAGGGTCCAGAGGGGCTAACATGCCATGAAAGAGCTTCCTACCTAGGCTTAAGGCTGGGATGACCATTATGCTATATCAGTCCAAGTAGAAAGAGCTGTTCTTACTTTAGTCGGTGTTCATTCTCAAGATGGCTCATTGAATTTCACAGCAACTCACGGCAAGGCTCAATCCCTTCCCAAAGTGACACAGAGTCAGGAGGGAGTGAACGACCTCCTCTCCACTGTGACAACCCAGTCATCATTCCACAACCTCCTTTGCTATGTAGGATGGCATGAAAACAGTGTTGTATAAAAAAAAACATGGTATGATATGGCCATGTTACCTGGATAAACTCTATCTTTCTAGAACTATATTCCAGTCATGGGTTTCATCTTACCAGGACTCAATGATACCAGTCAGGATAAAGGTGTGTCCTTGTTCTTAGGAGAAAGTAGCTGAATTTAGCAAAGAAAAGAATGCAAAAGATGACCTATGAAAGTCAGAAGAAAAAACCTTACCTAAGGCTATATTCAGGAAGCATATGAATGTATGAATGAATGAAAATCATTTAATAAGTATCTATTACGTGCAAAACATTGAGCCACAAAGCCCTGGAGGTACAAGTAGAAAAGGAAGACAAATATAAAGATAATATAAGCAATATGTCCAGAATCATGTGAAGCTTTAGCTGTGGGCAGCAAGGTGGCACAGTGGATAGAGCACAGGGCCTGGAGTAGGGAAGATCTGAGTCAAATCCAACATCAGACACTCAGCTGGGTGATCCTGGGCAAGTCATTTAACCCTGTTTGCCGCAGTTTCCTCATCTATAAAATAAGCTGGAGAAGAAAATGGCAACCCACTCTAGTGTCTTTGCCAAGAAAACTCCAAATGGGGTCACAAAGAATTGGACACAGATGAAACAACCGAAAAGTCAGACTACACCTGCAGCACTGTAAAGTTTCGTGCCAAATTTTAAGAAGAACATTAACAAATTAGAGCATAAAAAAACCAGAATTGAATAGAAGATTTGACATCCAGACACAAGAAGGAAGAGATGCCTGAGAAGGTAATCAGGGAAAAGAAATCAAAAGGAACTTATCAAAGTTGAACTATTTACATTCCTATATGGAAAAGCAATAACTGTGACTGATGATATCTTTCTCACTATGAAAATAATGGAAGAAGGGTGTGTGGTCATATGAATACATATGTGAATGTGTGTGTATATGGTTACAGTTATATATGGATAGAGGGCATAGGTTGAATTTGTTGGGAAGGGAGAATACTCAAGGGATGAAAGTATGAGGTGAGAGAGGAAAGTGGCAAGAGGAGATGGGGAGAGACAGGGTAGGGTAAACTATCCCAAGTAGAAGAAGCAAGGGGAAGTGGTTGCAAAGGAGGGGGAGAATAAGGAAGGCTAAAAAGGCAAAACCACATTCACATTGAATTTGGTTCAGGGAGAAAATGACATACATACTAAATGGGATATCTCAACCTGCAGCAGGATAGGGGGAAGGGGGATGAGAGGAGGGATGATGGATGGGAGGGCATCCTTGGGGTGAGGGGAGGTTGGAAGTACCCACTATAGAAGAGGGACAGGATCATGTAGGGAATGGACCAGGTGGGGGGTGGGATGAGTGGGAGGGAATTATAAGCAGTCTTGTACAATATATCTACTATGATAATGTTTTGCATAGCTAGACATGTACAACATATACTGAATTACTTATCTCCCAAGAGGGAATGGGTGACAAGGGAGGAAGGAAATGGATCTGAAATTCGAGGTCGTAACATTAAATGTTTCAAATATATATAAATACTATTATTAATACTCTTTTGCTTGTAATAGGGAGATAAGATGTGCAGGCATTGGGACACAAAGATTCACCTTCCTCTAATGGAAAAGTCGATGGGGTTATGGGAGAAGGTATGGGAGAGAGTAGATTGAAGGAAGCGATATCTTGTGGGACTACTATTCTGGGAGGTTGGGTAGGGGAATAATGGGGGGAAAATGATTGTAACTCAAAATCTGGTGGAAATGAATGATGTAAAACAGAAGTTAATAAAGCATTTGTTTTAAAAAATAAAATAAAATAACTGTAAAAAAAAAAACAAATTAGAGCATATCCAATGGAGTTCTGCCATGATGGCAAGATGATAGGAAGAAATTAGAGAGACTCAGAATTCTAGTTGAGAAAGAAACTTTTTAACAGAGTTGACCAAAGATAGGATGAATGTTGGAAGATGATGAGTTCCTCATAACTGGAGGTGTTCAGAGACTGAAAAATCACTTCTTCAGGATGTGGTAGAAGGATTCTTGACCATGTATGGTTTGGACAGAAATTTGATAGATCTCAACCTTTTCAAGAAAAAGGACCCTTTTTTAAATATCCAAAATTTTCATTGACCCTTATATATCTATTGTTGTATCTGTTGAATGAAAATACACATGATGAAAAAAAGCTATGATATCATTAACACTTTCAAATAAGCTTGTATTTTATTAATCACAACAATAATTATATACTTGAAAAAAATTGCAATGTACTTATTATAAGATATTACCTAAGTATAATTCAATTCAACAGACATTAAGCATCCATTCAGTGCTGGGCTCTGTGCTTGGTCTTGGAGATACCAAAACAAAAACAAAAAAGTCTCTACCTTCAAGGAGCTTATACTTTACTTTGGGAGCAGAAGTAGACAAATAAATACAAATATACAAATTATATGTAACAGTGACCCTCCCATAGAACATGCAAACAGGAGGGTCTATGCTCTGGCCGCTGACATCTTCTGCCAGGGGCACTTGTCATAGACTTCTGGGTCTTTGTCCTGGCTACCTCCAGCAAGACATACACTTTGGACTCTTGAAAAAGAACTTGTGTAACCAAATACTCTTGGTTCATCCCCATAGGCTACCTCCTTCCTGCTCTTCTTGCTGCTAAGTCTGTGTGCAGTCAGGCAAATCTGTCAACCATTTTTATTCCTCTCCACCTTTGTATGGAACAGGCTACTCCTCCTATGGGACCTGTCTTTCTCTCTAATCAGTCCTTCTTCCTCTAAAGTGGTAGTTTATTTTCAAACAAAGTCGAAGGTGATGTTAGATGCATGAGTTGAAACCTACCAATTAACTTTCCAGTATTACTAACCTGTTTTGATGCTCAGAGAAACCTCAAAGTATTCATTTATTCATATTTATTTATTCTCTCTACCTTTCTGAGCTGACTTCTGATAAGCAATGTTACCATGGCCTAGAACTAAAACCAATGGTTTTCATAGGTCAAACTCAGTCTTGAGAACTTCTAAGATAATTAGTGTTTGGTTTGTTCCCTTATCTAGAATTTAACTTGGCAATTTACTCATTTGGCTCAAGTCTAACTCTAAGACCTTCAGCTCACATCCAAATCAGCCAGGTAATAAGATGTTAACTATAGAACCACCTTTTTTTTAACCAAATACTGACAATACCAAAAGCCCACAATGGACTCTCATCAATATCTATCAACAGTAAAGACAACTCTCTTTCCTTGTTTGGAAAATCCTACCTCCCAGATACCTTTACAATCCTCTCAACTAATAAAACTGCCCTGGGTGAAGTCTTTTTTCCACAAAGAAAAGGCACTCTAGGTCAATAGAGAGTTAATCCTCATTACTAGACTGCACAGTTCCCATAACTCAAAATATCAGTGAAGGGCAAGGTCCAGGTTTGTTTCTCAACATCCTAGCTCCATCCCTTGTTGTTCTTCACCTCTAGTTCCCTCTTGATTCTGAAAATCTTTATGATGGTCCAGAAATTCAGCAATGTCTAGAAACCCCTATAATGAACTCAGAGGATTTGGTCCAGAATTTATCCATCATCCCACCACTGCTGCTGGTTCACACTCTTGGAACTCCTCACTTAGGCTAAAGAACTCTGCCACTGCCTCCATCCCCTGCCATCTCTAGAAAAATCTGGTTCTCTAGAGACAGCAGGAACATATAGTTTTCCCTCCTGGGTGACGAGTCCAAGTCTATATGCAGCCCTGTTTTTTTTTCTTTCTCGGTTTCTCTCCAAGCTTCCAAGCTTCAATTAATTCTAGCACTTTGAAAAGGCCAGACCTCAACAGTGCAGCTTAGGTATATTAGTATCAATGAATCATCAATCTACATGATATCAAAGGACAATAAGTACCAAGGGCAAAGCAAGTTCATTCCCTATCAAATATTTAGCCTTATTGAGAGAGTTCTATCCTTTGCTAAGCAGTAGCTTCATGGCCAGAACAAAGGCCTCCTCAGTGGGGCAATGAGAGCTTTACACCTTATAGAGGAAGAGAATATCAATACTAGAACAAAGGACCAAGTCAGCGGAACAGTGAAGAACCAGGATAATGACCGGGCATATCCACTGGAATAATACTATTCCAGTATGATATATTACTACAAGTATGCATGTATATACACATCTCCTAAATCAGATAGCCATGTTTGAACATCACCTGGACCAAAAAGGATAAAAAATTTTTAAATTGAGAAGTCTTAGGCAGTTAGGTGTTGCAGCAGATGGAAGGGACACCTGGAATCAGGAACACCTGAGTTCAAATCTGAACCAATTGCCTAACCTCTCTGTACCTCAGTCTCCTCATCTGTTAAAAAAAAGGGGGGGGGGGTTAATATCCCTACCTCCCAGGGTTCTGGTGAGGAGACAAATGAGATAATATTTGTAATGCACTTTGCAAATCTTAAAATGTTATGTAAAAGCTAGTTTTTATTATCCTAACATTGACATCTCGTAGATGCCATGTACTGGGGCTCTAAAGCATCTCAAGAACTAAATGCCTTTCATCCTTATATGTCTAGATGCAATGTTTATAGGGATTCATACATCAAAAGGATTAAATAGCCCTCTGGAGGATCACTGGCTCTTAGATGTTTTTTAAGGAGCAGAAGTTGGGGTTCTAAGCTCTACAAAAGTAGAAGGAAAAAACATGCTATTCAGAAATAACTCCATGGAGGCCAGAGCACTTTATCAAGATAAAAATTGTATCTGAAGAATTTAAGCAACTGCATTTCCAGACTAGAATTTACTTTCCAAATTCTATTCATAGTTCTCTGTCTTGCATTTAAAGTTAAATTGAAGCTACATCTTTTTTTACTGCCATGTATGGACAAGCTTAGGAAAAGATCTTGGAAAAAAAAACAGCAAAATGCCATGTTAGTTTTTTGTCACATAAATCAATACAGTTTAGTTATTCTAGGATTGCTAAACTATCTCTCTGCCCGCCTCCTGGAGTTAAACTGACTGTTGACTAAAATGATACCTTCAGGAAAGGTACTCACCATAGCTTCCACAGGTAGAGAAGAAGAGTCATAAGACTCATGACTGTGACAGTTACCTTAAAAAGCAGAAGAGGCAAACCAGAATCTGTTTATAATTTATAAATGTATCATAAGTTAATATAATTGAAACTGAGTTAGATTTTCCTGTATTTTACAAGGAATGTTAATTAATCTATCAATTTTGTCCTGAATATCAGCTAGAAACCCAGAGCTGTGCTAGGCATTCTGGGAGATTTTAAATTAAAGTACCAAGTAGCTTACAGACTTGCTGTAGAGGCCTGCCCTATGGTACAGGCAAACAATTGGGCAAAATAATGTCATTTCCCTGGGCCCCAGTTTCTTCAGGGTCAGGTGAGAGGATGTCCAAGGTCCTTTTGAGCTCTCATATTCTAGAACACCAATCAGAAAAGGACACAAAGAAGTGAGGCTTGAATTGTACCTTGAAGGATGGGCCAGACTTAAAGAAATAGAGAAGATGGGTGAGAACATTCCAAATAGGCTGAATTTCAAGAGCAAAAACATATATGATGCATCATAGGTCTATCTTCAAACGTTCCCTCCCTTAGGGGCGGCTAGGTGGCGCAGTGAGTAGAGTGCCGGCCCTAGAGTCAGAAGGACCTGAGTTTGGATCTGGCCTCAGACACTTAACACATACAAACAACAACAACAAAAAAAACCTAGCCGTATGACCTTGGACAAGTACTTAACCCCAATTGCCCTCCAAAAAAGCAACAAAAAAAATGTTCCCTCCCCTCCCTCACCCCTTTTTCCCATACATATATGCCTTGTGGACCCTAACTGTTCACCTGAACAATTCTTTTCTTTCTTGTCCAAGCACTTTTAATTTTTTTTTAATTTATGGAATAAAACAAGCATTTCCATAATACAGTATAACAAAAAAAGATGATTGCACATGAAACATCCAAGCACCAGGCATGTATATTATACTTAGTCCATAGAATTAATGAATACTAGTATCAACCACTTAACTGAGCTCATCTGGAAAAACTAAAACTATTTGCATATCTTTCTAGTCTCTTTACCCTTCATTCCTCTTTAAGCATTCTAAAATTCAGTCATATTGGCTTTCTTTTTTTAATGTTCTCCTTTTTTTGGAGGGGGGAAGCCAAGGCAATTGGGGTTAAGTGACTTGGCCAAGGTCACAAAGTTAGTGAGTGTCAAGTGTCTGAGGCCAGATTAAAACTCAGCTCCTCCTAACTCCAGGGTCGGTGCTCTATTTACTACACCACCTAGCTGCCCCATATTGACCCTCTTGATGCTCTTCCCATGTGACATTCCACCTCCCCTCTATATGCTTTTGTATCTTCTGTTACTCATACTCAGAATATGCATAGAATCTTAGAATTCCTAATGTCCTTCAAGGCTCAGCTTAAATGTCACCTTCTGCATAGAGACAGAACCTTCATCAATCTTCCTAGTTACTATACCCTTCCCCTCTAAGTTCAACTTCAATCATATACATATGTGTATGCATATGTGTATATATATGTATGCATATGTATGTGTGTATATGTCTCTAGTGATACAGAGATGTGTATAAATATAGGTACAGATACAGATACACACACACCTACTTTATATACTTGTGGTCTCCCCCATTAGACTGTAAGGTCCTTAAAGACAGTGATTGTTTTTCCCTTTCTTTATATCCTCAGCTCTCAACACAGTGCCTGAAACATAGTAAAGCAGCTAGGTGGCTTAGGGGATATAGTAGAAGATTTGGGGTCAGGAAGACTTGAGTTCAAATGCCAATTAAGATACATACTAGCTGTGTGACCCTGGGAAAGTTACTTAATTTCTATGCGCCTCAATCTTTATCTGTAAAACAGGGTTGATAATAATACCTATCTCACAGGGTAGTTGAGAGAATCAAATGAGTCAGCATATGCAAAGTGTTTGGCAAATATTAAAGTACACTATAAATATGAGCTATTATTACCGATAAGGACTTAATAAATATGTGCTAATGGACTGGTTGATCTTGGTGCAAAGTGAGGCTTCTGAATGCAATCACACAGGGTTGTGGTCCTGCAGTTTTTCCATGCTATACAGCGATAGTCCTCCCTAAAGTTCAACTTCAATGCCCCAACGTATTTATGGATAGGAGTGACCTCAGGTTCTCAAAAAATGCTGCTAGTGGAACATAAATTCTGGCAGGTGCAACAAGCTGGAAAGGATGTGAGTGCAGGCCCAGAAGCAGCAGAGGAAAGCAGGGAAACCACTGGATTTGGGATCAGAAAGCCTATATAATGAACAAGGTGATCTCCACTTCCTTCAAACACAAAATCCTGGGAGCTTATAACACAAAGGGGATAAAGTTATGGTCATGACACCTGTAGAACTTCAACTACCTTAGTCATTTTGGGGACCTTCTCCACCCATCAATCCTAGAAAGAGCAGTTAAACTCAGATCTGATGTATTAAGGAACATTTATTTAATTTTCCCCAAAGTCATTCAGCAAACCAGCTTTTATTAAGCACCAACTGAAGGAGGCTGGGTGACTCAGTGGATAGAGTGCTAGACCTGAAGACAGGAAGACCTAAGTTCAAACCTGGTGGTAGGCACTCACTAGCTGTGTGACCCTGGGCAAGTTACTTAACTCTGTTTGCCTTAATCCAATAGGGAAGGAAATGGCAAACCACTTCAGTGTCTTTACCAGGAAAACTCCACGGATGGTTTTGGAGTGATATGGTCCACAGGGTCACAAAGAGTCAGGCACAACTGAACAAGTGAACAACAGCACATGTGAGGCACTGTACTAAATAAAGCTTTGCTAAGTATGATCAGGCTACAGTTTATACTCAATGGAGATAAACTAGTCTAATCAATTTTAAGTTATACTGAGCCGTTGTTTCTCAGACACCTGTGTTGCTGACACAGACAAAAATAAAATTTCTACAGCGATGCCATAGGGGGCTTTGTGTGGATTTCTCTCAATGAGAAGCTACTCTCTGCATTGTAACATGTGCTTTAAACCTAAAAGAATTCTTTAAAAAGTTTTATTCTGGGGGCAGAGCCAAGATGACAGAGTAGAAACAGGACTCCCAAAGTGCTCTGCCCCACACAAATTTCAAACAATGTGAAAGGGGACTCCGAACAATTTCTGGAGCCCCAGCACCCACAGAACGACACAAAGAAGCTAACCTCCCGATGAGGACAGCCCAGCAGCCCTGCAGGGAGTGGCTAGCGCAGCGCTCTGAGAGCAGGCAGCACTGCATGCTGGGAACCGACAGCACAGCTTGCAGAGCCGAGCCCAGGTCCACGGTTTTAGCCCCAGGGCGGCCGGGCCTTCAGCCAGCTGGAGGGAGCCCAGAACACCAGCAGTTGTGGCGATTCCAGAATTATCTGCACAGATATGCCTAGGACAAAGTGAGAGGTTAGTGCCCTATGGACTTTGGGACCAGTATTTGGGGAACTAGTCGGCTTCCTCCCCTGGGGGCGAAAAGCTGCTGAGGAAACGGGGCACAAAGACCATTTTGCAGCATCAGTGGCAGCTCCAGCTCCTGGTCTGTGAATTGTAGGAAGATCCAGCAATCAGTCTGGGGGTTAATCGCTCTTGCTTTAAACTGCCTGGATCTGGATTGTGGTCTGGGGGGAAAGTTTGGGGTGGGTATCCAATTTGCCAGAGTGGGTGGAGGCTTTACAGAGGCCACCCAACTGGCGGAAGTTGTGAAGACCCCATGTTTGGGCGGAAGCTCTCCTGTCTGGTGGCAGAGTCCTACTGTGGCAACAAGCCCAAAAATCAAGTAATTAAGTGGCAACTTGCCTAGGCAAAAGAAACAAAATAAACAGAAAAGTTCAACATTGGACTCCTATTTTAGGGGCAAAGAGGCTCAAAACATGGAGGAGGACTGTGAGGTCAGAACTCCTGCACCAAAAGCCCCAAATGAAAATACAAGCTGGCTGCAGGCCATAGAGGACCTTAAGAAGCAGATAAGAGAAATGGGGGAAAATTTGGGAAGATAAATGAAAAAGATGCAAGAAAAGTATGAAATGACAGTCAACAGCCTGACTGAGGAAAATAACACCTTAAAAAATAGACTAACTCAAATGGCAAAAGAGGCTAAGAAAGGCAATTGGGAGAAGAATGCCTTAAAAAGCCAAATTTGCCAGATGGAAAAAGAATCTCAAAAGCTCACTGAGGAGATTCATTGCTTCAGAGTTAGACTGGAGCAAATGGAAGCTAGTGACTTTATGAGAAATCAAGATGCTGTTAAACAGATCCAAACAAATGAAAGAATGGAAGGCAATGTGAAATATCTCATGGGAAAAACCATTGACTTGGAAAATAGATCCAGGAGATATAATTTAAAAATTATTGGACTTGAAAGCCACAATCAAAGAAAGAACCTAGAAATCATCCTTTAAGAAATTCTCAAGGAAAATTTCCCTGATGTTTTAGACCCAGTGGGAGAAATAGAGGTTGAAAGAATCCACTGATCGCCTCCTGAAAAAGATCCCAAAAAGAAAACTCCTAGGAATATTATAGCCAGGTTCCAGAACTCCCAGATCAAGGAGAAAATACTACAAGCAGCCAGGAAGAAACAATTTCAATATTGTGGAAACACAATCAGAATAGCCCAGGACCTGGCAGCTTCTACACTGAGGGATCGAAGAGCATGGAATATGATATTCCAGAGGGCAAAAGAGCTGGGATTGAAGCCAAGGGCCACCTACCCAGCAAAACTGAGTATCTTGTTTCAAGGGAAAATATGGTCATTCAGTGCAATAGAGGACTTTCAAGCATTCTTGAGGAAAAAACCAGAGTTGAATAGAAAATTTGACATTCAGACACAAGAAGCAAGAGATGCCTGAGAAGGTAATCAAGGAAAAGAAATCAAAAGGAACTTATCAAAGTTGGACTATTTACATTCCTACATGGAAAAACAATAACTGTGTTTGATGAAACCTTTCTCATTATGAAAACAATTGAAGAAGGGTACATGGCATATGTTCACAGGTATACATGGATAGAGGGCACAAGTTGAATTTGATGGGAAGGGATGATTCTTTTTGGGGGGAGGGAGGGCAGTTGGGGTTGTGCGACTTGCCCGGGGTTTCGAGGCTGGGTTTTTGTCTGTGTGTTGGGTGTCTGGGGCCAGATCCAAGCTCAGGTTCTTCTGGCTCCAGGGCCAACACTCTGCTCCCTGCGCCACCTAGCCGCCCCAAGGAAGGGATGATTCTTAAGGGGTGAAGTCAAGAGGTGAGAGAGGAAAGTGGCAAGAGGTGATGGAGAGAGACAGGGTAGGGTAAACTATCTCATGTAGAAGAGGCAAGGGGAAGTAGTTGCAGGGGAGGGGAAGAACAGGAAGGCAAAAAGGCAAAAGCATATTCTCATTGAAGTTGGCTCAAGGAGAGAATCACATACATACTAAATGAAATATCTTACCCTCACTCACTCTCCTGAGTAGGGGAAAGGGGGATGAGAGGGGGGATGATGGAGGGGAGGGCATTCTGGGGAGAGGGGAGGTTAGAAGTACCCACTATCAAAGAGGGACAGGATCAAAGTAGGGAATGGACCAGGTGGGAGGGAAATATAAGCAGTCTTTTACAATACATCTACTATGGTAATGTTTTGCATAGCTATACATGTACAACACATACTGAATTGCGTATCTTCTCAGAGGGAGTGGGTGACAAGGGAGGAAGGGAATGGATCTGTAAACCGAAGTTTTAAAATTAAATGTTTCATAAGATGTCCAGGCATTGGGGCTCAGAGATTCACCTTGCCCTAATGGCAAAGTTGAATGGGGTATGGGAGAAGATATGGGAGAGAGCAGATTGGATGAGGGGATATCTGGTGGGACTGCTGTTCTGGGGTGGTGGGTAGGGAAAAAATGGGGGAAAAATGTAACTCATAATCTGGTGGAAATGAATGATGTAAACCAGAAGTTAATAAAGCATTTGTTTTAAAAAAAAGTTTTATTCTGCTTTGCCTACAAGCATACCCATGCAAAGTGCTAAACAGGCACCTCTGAGACATTCCCATTTCCGTCAGCCCCAGTCCCGGCAAAGCAGGGTGAATATGAGGGGATGAGATGCCTCAGACAACCCTGGCAGTATGGTCCTGTCTGGCATCAGGGTTGAGAGTTCACTCTCCCTGCCTGACGAGTCCTTGGTTTCTCTAATGACTACTGCCATAATGACTTGGCCAAGGAGGCTGTCCGTTCACATTATTTGTCATCTCTTCTCTCTTCTATGTTCCCATCTCAGAAAGGCTGGACTGTGACCCATTTGGTACAGATCACCAAATAGCCATTAACTGTAATGACTTGGGCTATTTAGAATCAGTGACTTGGAGATGAAAGGCCATGCATCTTATTACCAATTCCCTGAGCCCTTCAGTCCTATCAAAGCAGCTTTCATAACCAAGTAATCAGGTTATAAGAAAAATTGGGCTAAGCATCACCAATTTCCCCTTTGCTATATTCCATGCCCCCATCCCCTTTTGGGCTTGCAGTTGAAATGAATGCATTTCTCATCATCCTCTATTTCCACATTCCTTTTTCCCCTTGTTTACCCAAGGCCCTTGGCTTAATGCTTCTCCATCTCCATCCCTACCCCTTTCACCAGGCACTTGTGCCATTAACACAGTATGGTGACACATATTCTGAACCTGCTTCAAACTGTGATATAATAGGATTTATGTTCTTTGGCTCACAATGGCAAAGAAAAAAGCCTTCACACTTGAGACTGATAGATTCATGAAGAGTTGCAGGCTTCCAAGCTAATGGGAAATAATGGTCATGGAACATAGGGCTGTGGTACAATCTGCATCCCTTGGAAACAGATTACTGCGGGATTTACAGGGGACCACTTTGTACAAGAGGATTACAAACTATTTTTACTCAAGAAAGTAAATAAATTGAGGACCTGTTTGAGTGACTTATTAGTTCTGAATTCCATAGTGATCCATTTAATTGAATTCAACAGGCGTCTCTTAAGCAGCTAGTATGTAGAAAACACTGTGATATGCCCTGGGGCATACAAAAGCAGAAAATGTAACCTTTCAAACCAGGGGATTTCCTTTTGCACTTAAAAGACAGCTCCTGGAGGAACTTGCTGAGGTCAGAGACAATTCTACCTTACATGGACCCAGTCCATTTCATTCAGCAGAAGGCAATGGTTCACATTTGCATGTGAATCAAATGTCTGGTACCAACAGAAACACAATTCCTATCGATATATTCTTTTGTGTTACTAAGGAGATTTCTGGGCATGATTCAAAAAAGGAAAGACAGGAGGGCACTGAAAAGACCAATATATCAAGCTAAAATTTAACTCATTATGAAAACCATTTTGTATGGATTTATGAGACAATCTGGGGAGGTGGAAGGAACATTGAACATTGAGTCAGGAGTCTTGGTTCTGGCACAAACTAGCTCTATAACCCTGGACAAACCATTTAACCTCTATATAATACCTGAGAGCTTTCACATCTGCAAACCATTCTTCCTACCTTGCAAGATTGTTGTAAGGGTCAAAATAACATAATGAATATGAAAAGATTTTGAAAAAAAAGTTTTTTAAATGCAATATATAAACAGAAGGTCCATTATAACAGATAAGTCATGGATTTGAAGTCACAAAAACAAGGGTTCCTATTTCACAACTGATACAAAGCACTCAGTTACCTCATAAGGAAAATCGACTTAATGTCATCTCATAGGGTTACTTTGAGGGTCAAATGAGTTTGTGTATTAAAGTGCTTTGCAAATTTTAAAGTATGATAAAAAATGTTAGCTATCATTATTGCTTACTCATTATGTTTCCTTTAAAAATATCTGACAGGCATTAAACAAAAGTCTCCTATGTGTCCTTCTAGGATGCTTTCTAGTTAAAATATCTCTTCTTTATTCTCTTTTCTGCATCTTCCTAGAAATCCCAGTTCTTTACTTAGTTTTCTTTCCTTCCTAAATAAAGACAATATGAGAATGATGACCTTTCAACACATTAACTTTATGGATCAGATGTTTGTTTGTTTCATTAAGTTCAATTATAGCTATCCCTTCCACATCATGATGTTTCCCATCAGTTTCAATATATCGGGGGTCAGCCTAAGGAAATAAATTAGGAATTTGGGGAAAGTTTTGCAGAAGTTTTACAGATGTTGGTGAAGGTCAGCAGATGGTGCAAAAAAGTTTAGAAACTCAGAAATGCATAAAATATATGCATAGTATTGTATAATATCAACATATTTTATCTGTTAATACCATAGTGATTCAAACTTTTTCTTTGGTAAGAAGGAAGGGACAAAAAATTTTACACAGATTTTCCAGATCGTGGGGGGGTGGGGTGTGGAAGGGATAATGATACTGTCCTTTCACTCTCAAATAAAAAACTTCCATTGAAGAGAGGGGAGAGAATAGAAGCAAATGCACAGAAAAAGGAATGGAGACAAAAACAGAGGGAGACAGAGACAAGAGATCTTTCATGCCTTGTTCTCCTGTATTGCCATGATGCAGAAAGGACCACTGACTTCCTCAAGTTTGTGCCAAAATAACACAAACTGACAGCTTCCATCAAGCTAGAAAATCTTCAGATATGAACCCAATGAGGGGGCAATGACATGTCTGCTGTCCAAAGATCAGCCTAGCTAAGCTTAGAGCAGCTCATTCAGGCTAGCTGCAAGGTAACAAATTTTTCAACGACTGTTAAAGACTATCATCTAAGTTATTAACAGGTTGAAATCTATGCTAGTGGAGGATATTTCTGTACCAACAAAATCAAATCCTTAACCCACACAAATCATGAGACTTCCTGTATATTATCATCAAAACACAGGACAAGATAGAAAGCAAAATACCAGAGCAAAGGAGGAGGGGTTTTAGGAGCACAGCAACCCTAAGACCTGGAAAATCTGGTAAAATGTTTTGGCTTTCCCTTCATACCAGAGAAGAAGCCTGAATTATTATGATATTAAAAGATAAAATATGTTGACATTATACAATACTAAAAATATGTGGGAGTCTACCATACATAGTGAATACAACTTAAAAAATACTTTTACAAAAATAGAACTAAATAAATGATTTGTGGTTGGATGGTATCGATATAATAAATATAATAAAAATGACAATATTACAAAATCCATTTACTTCATGTCATATCAAGCTACCAAATGGCTACTCTGAGCAGCTAGAAAAAATAGAAATTTTTTTTTCTGAAAGAACATAAGACCAAGAATCAGCTCCCAAGGTTTTAATTGTCATCTCTATACAGATGATTCCCAAATCTATTCATTCAACCTCAGTCTCTCTACCTTCAATTTCACATCTCCCTATTAGACATCTTGAATTCAATGTCCTGTAGCTATCTGTTCAAGACTGAACTCATCATCCTCCCCAAGCCCTCACTAGTCCCTAACTTTCCAAGTCTATTGAGTGTATCACCATTCTCCCAATCTTCCACACTCTTAAAATAGGTATTAACTTCAATACCTCAGCCATATCCAGTTAGTTGTCAAGTCCTGTCAATTCTACCTTCACAGCACCTCTTATATATACACTTTTCTCTCCTGTGACACCCTAGCCATCCTGGGGCAGTCCTTCATCATCTCATGCCTGGACTGCCACAATAGCCTGCTGGTTGGTCTCCCTGTCACATGTCTCTTCCCACTCCAGTCCACCCAAAATGACCTTCTTTTTACCATAAGGATACTAGTGGAGGACTCAGGCTGTCTACCCATAATCCCTCATTCTTACCACATGACTTAGCCATCTTCCTTTTTTATTCCAATCATGCATTATGATGACATCCTTCCTTCTATTGATTCTTCAAAGCTCCCGTTTTATTATTGCAGGTTGTTCATATCTACTGTGTGTCACTCTATTTCCCTCCATGTGATATACATTTTTTAATTTTTTAGACACTGTAATATACCATGACGTGCACACACAAAAGAAAACTGGTAGAACATTAGTATGAAAACAGACAGACCTTTGGGGCTAGAAGAATTCTGGAAGTTATTAAAGGTGTCTTTTAATTTCCTGAAGGCAACACAGCCCGATCTTCTAATCTTTCCTCTTTGATTTTTAGGCCCAACCCATTCTCTATTTATACTCTCTCCAATATACTGATGGGTGAGTTCTATACCTCATCCATCCAACTGAACACCATAATCAGGGGAAATATAGACTTTTTACCCTTTGGGTTTATCCAAAGGGGGTAGTTAGTCCAGACTCTTCAGACTGGTTATAATTCTCTTCTGGGAGGTTTAGCAATGTTTCAGAGATGGCTGTAATCAATATCACATCACAAAAGCAAGAGAACTTCACCATTCATAAAGAATTCCCAGCTGAGGCAGCTACTGCTAGGTAGCATAGCAGATACAGCACTCAACTTAGGATCAGGAAGACCTGAATTTGAATCCTTCCCCAGACATTTGCTAGCTATTTGACCCTGGGTAAATCACTTAACTTTGCTCAGTCTCAGTTTCCTCACCTATACAATGGGAATAATAATAGCACTATACCTCACAGAGTTGTTGTGAGGGTGAAATGAGATCTGTAAAGAGCTTTGTGAGCCTTTAATCACTATGAAATTGTTAGTATCATTATTTTATCATAATAATGTTAAAATTACATGACATCAGGGCGGCTAGGTGGCACAGTGAATAGAGCACAAACCCTGGAGTCATGAGGACCTGAGTTCAAATTTGGCCTCAGATAACAGAAAAAAACTAGCCATGTGACCTTGGGCAAGTCAACCCCAATTGCCCTCCAAAAAAATAATTACATGACATCAGGTCAGATAAATGGTGCAGTAGATCAAGAATTGACCCTGGATCAGACAGACCTGAGTTGAAATCCAGCCTTGGACATCCACTAGCTATGTGACCCTGAACAAGTCACTTAACCCTGATTTCCTCAAAAAAATAAAAATTATCCTATTGTTGGCATTATTGTTGTTGATAGGAATGATAATGACAGTCATATAAAATCCTACTTACAGTTTGGTTAAGATAATCAATCGCCCAAGTACAGATTTCAAGGAGACACATCTAAACAGCACTTATATCTGTGTTTTAATGGACCGGAAGTACATAATATCAGTTGGCAAGACAGAAACATGATAGCCAGCAAAGTTAATGTGATGTTGGGCCACATTAAAAGAAGTATAAAGTCCAAAATGAGGAAGGCAACCACTTCATTTCAATATTCCCTAATTAAACCACTCTTCAGATTTTACATTTAGGTCCACATACGACAATTTAAGAAGGATTGACAAGCTTCAGAGTATCCAGAGAGTAATCACGCGGTAAATGACCTTGAAACCATGTCATTAGATGATGGGTTGAAGAAACTAAGGATGTTTAGCCTGGAGAAGTGAAGTCTTGGGAGAGACGTTACCTCAGTCTTCAAATATATGAAAGGTTCTACCATAGAAGGTGGTGCTGGGGATGGGGAGGCAGCATTCTGCTTACTCTACTGAATCTCAAGAGACAGAATAAAGAGAAAGATTTAGCTACAGTGACTCTGATCTCAGCTCAAAATAAAGAAAAAACAGCTAAAATTTAATCTGTTTAGAAATGGATTGTGCTGCCTCAGGAAGTTTTGAGTATCCCCAACTCTGTATGTATTCAACTCAGACATGTTCAAGATGGATTGACCTCTTGTCATGGAAACTGCAGAGAGGATTCTTCTTCAAGTATGGTTTGGACTAGGTGACCTCTAAGGTTACTTCCAACTCTGAAATTCTGTAACATGCAAGGTAATAAGGCTGTGGGGGATTTTTAAAAAAATCAATAATTCATAATCTCTATGTTTTATTAATATATAATCTAAAATAGTAACTGGGGCTATAAATCATATTTATTGTTCAATCATTTCAGTCACATCTGACTCTCTGTGACTTCATTTGCAGTTTTCTTGGTAAAGATAGCAGAGTTGCTTGTCATTTCCTTCTCCAACTCATTTTACAGATGAGGAAACTGTGGCATAACAGGGTTAAGTGACTTGCCCAGGGTCACACAGCAAATCTGAGCCAATTTAAATTCAAGAAGATGAGTCTTCCTGACTCCAGGCCTGGAACTCTATCCATTATGCCCCCTAGCCGCCCCCATAAATCATACATGTGTGTACAAATACAAATACACACACAAACACACACATATATTTGTATACACATATGATATATAAATATATATTTGTACACACACATATGTAACTATAATAAAATAGGATATAAGTGAAGGAAAACAAGCCTTGATATATTTGAAGAGAGAAAGATTACTTCTCTATGAGGGAAGACTTCATGGGAGAAGTGGAACCTGGGCTGACCCTTGAAAAATGGGAAGGATTCCACAGGATGGAGACAGAGATGGAATAATGTATTCCAGATAACTGAGATAATGTAAGCAGAGACTCCATGGCAGGAAAGGAAAGCATAAATTCAGGGAAGCTCTCTCAAGCTTAAAATATAGAGGAGAGAAAGGAATAGCACAAGCAAGGTAAGTAGGAGGGGTAGTAAGACCCAGACTGTAGAGAGTCTCAAATGCAAAGCTATGTATTAGGTAATAAGAGAACCACCAGAGATTTCTGAAAAATGGAACGATGTGATTAGGGGTTAATATCACAAAAATAAATGTTTGTAGGATGGGTAGGAGATGGGGACAGATGGGGAATGGGGAAATGGGTGAGGAGGTTTCATTTAAAGGTTGAATTAAATGATACTTAAAGTCTCTTATTTTTAGACTCTATCCTATCACAAGCTTCAAGCTCCATTCCCAACTCCCTGTCAATTGGCAGGCTGAGACCCTATAGGGCACTTAACTATCCTTCCCCTCAGGGTTTTAAGTATAATTGTGAAGAGTTGTTTTTTACTTCCTCTTCTCTCCCTTGATCCCCCCATCTGGTGTGCCACAATATCATTTAACCAGTTAACATGTCCATAATATCAATTAACTAACTTAAATCAATTAATGCTTAGAAAGGGGCATTTACTGGGAAGATACAACAAAAATGAAGCGCAAAAACATTTACCCAAAAGTCTGGAACACACTCCCCACAAATACATGTGGAATACAGGGGAAAAATAGCCTCAAGCTTAGAGAGAACAATGGCAAAGGGAGAAATCATAGCCTATAGTTGGAAGGAAACCTTTTTCTCCTTTTGTGGAGTTTCTCATGAAATTCCCCTGAGGTCTGCAGAGGTTTCCTTTGGCTCCTAGTACAGATATTCCCATCATCTGCTGCTGTTACTGGGATACTCTTAATGACACTGAAAAGTCCTCAATCTTCTGGTCATTTAAAGTTTGCAAGGTCTTCTTCCACTCGGAGAGGGAATTGTAATAATCCTTCCAGGCTCATTCCCTCCACCCTAACTCCCTGTGGTCTGGTACAAGAACAAGGTGTTTGCCTCCTCAGGATCCTGAAACTTGATTTTCAAAATTAGAATCCTTTTATTAAAATTATATTCCTAAACCCAGAGATGTATCATTTTATCCAGTGGCTCAATGCATTTCACCTCTTCCCAACTTAAGTTATTTGCATCTAAATTATATATTTGATTGATTGCTTGATTCAATAGAGGTGTCTAGGAATTGTGCACATCTAGTATACACATTTGATTGATTCCATAACTCAATCACAGAGACAGTTCTCACCTGTATTCTCAGGACAATACAGCATCCTATTAGTTATATTAATTGGGGTAGGAGTGATTGATTGATTCAATTAATAAATCCAACCTTCTGCTTTAAACTAGAGTGGGGTGGATCAGTCTTACACTATGATTATCTGAGACTACAGAAATGGACCAGGTGAGGCATGGTGGTCTAAACTAGGACAATGATAAAGGGAATGTAAAAGAAGCAACAGAGCAAAAAAGATTACAGAGGAAATAAATATAATATATATATAATTATATATTGTACAAATGTCATAAAGTAGATGTAACAAATGTATAATTATATATTATGTTTATATAATATAATCATATTTATATTATATATTTAAATAATATATACACAATATAATTATATATTTATACAATATATCTATATAATATGTAATCTATGTTTATATTATATGTATTATGCAAATAATTTGTATTATATGAATATTTTGTTATTCAGTCATTTCATCTGTATCTGACTCTTTGTGACTACATTTGGGGTTTTCTTAGCAAAGATACAAGAATGGTTTGTCATTTCCTTCTCCAGCTCATCTTACAGATGAGGAAACTGAGGCAAGCAGTGCTAAATGACTTGCCCAGGGTCACACAGTCAGTTAATGTCCGAGGTCTAATTTGAATTCCTGACTCCAGGCCCAGCATTCTACCTACTATACCACTCCGCTGCCTTCTCCTCCTCTACTATAACATAATTTTTTAAAGGTAGGGACCTTGTCTTACAATCTTTAGATTCCCCATTGAACCTGGCAGGATTTTATTCAAAAGAGGCTGTCAATCAACATTTGTAATTGAATGAATTACTCTCATGCAGATAAATGAGAATTTAGTACACTCATGACATATGCAAAGTACTTTGTAAAGATAAATTACTTTAGAAATATATTTTTCTTATGCTGATGATATCCTCCAAGTCTAAATGTTTAAAGGTAAACTGGCTTAAGGCAGTTTAACATGATGAATAATTGCCAAGTGTAGCTGTTATAACATCATACATTTCTATCACACTTGAAGGTTTCCAAAACATTTTACTCATAATAATCTCATGAGGCAGGTAATGTAATTATCATTATACCCATTATAAAGAAGAGGAAACTGAGGTCAGATTCAAACCCAGGTCACCTAATTCTAAATCCAGTACTCTTTCCACTACACCACATTGCCTGGAAAAGGAACCCCTCCTATATGTTTGCATACCTGTCTCAGGCAGCAAGCCTATTGGACGTTCTGGACATGATGGACTGTTAGCCAAGCAAGAGGTAGTAATTAGCATGTTAAATGGAGCAAAGCCTTAAAACACAATTAGTGGCATACCCTGGCAGCTCCTCTTTCATGGCAGGTTTGACTAATGGGAGAATGACTATATGAGAAGAATTACAGGCATTATAGTGATGTTTTATGTATGAGCATTGATACTGCTCAGATGAACCCGCCTAAGATGCTGCAGCCACTGTGTATTTAAATGAGGTTTTTGACAGCTCTTTTGGACTGCATTCCTTTGGAAGACCGTTATTTATAATGAGCCAGAAGTGAAATATTAACTATCCATTTGAACATGGCTGCTTGAAGAAGCTCTCAAGCATTTTCTTGCTATCAAATCTAAAAATAATGATATGAATGTGGGACTGAGAATCTCAGAGCAATCTATCTGATAGCAGGCAAACCAGCAGCACCTTCCACCTCCCTCACCTCCAACCCCTAAGAGCACAGATCTAAAGGAAATCAGATGCATCTAGTGGCCATCAGCCCATTTACTTTAAATTCAAACACTCTATTTTTCTTCATTATTCTTTTTTTTGTTTGTCTGCTTTTCTGGGTATCCTGACACTTAGAGTGTCAGGTTATAGGAAAGCAGCTGAGGTTTTGATCTAATTCTATGGAACCAAAGAAGAGAGGAAGAAAGGACAGGATAACAGTAGCTAGAGTTAAGGTGGGTGGTGACAATGCAAATGCAAGTCCAAAGATTTGAGACCCTGATCATTTTTAGAAACTACAGAGAACATTGCTTTTGTACTAGAGCAAAATTCACTATAACATTTCTTAGACCAGTGGTGTCAAACTCAAATAGAAACAGATGCCTGTGGGATGCAGACTGACTTAGAAAACTTCAAATGAACATTATCCAGCTTGTACTACATATTTATTTATTTTGCTAAACATTTCCCAATTCCATTTTAGTCTGGTTCAGGGGCTGCACCCCAGAGTTTTACAGTCTGAGTGTGACACCTCTGCTTAGACCCCAGCTCAAACTGACTTTGGATAGTTGATTGTTAAATTTTCAATGTGAGCATTTAAACCATGGAAATCTTCAAACTAGAAATCAGGGGTTCTTTTACTGTTTTCTTTATTGTCTTAATGAAATAATGTGATAAAGAAAATGTTAACAATACAAATTAAACTTAGAAGTGTGTCTTGGGGAGGCTAGGTGGCCCAGTGAATAGAGCACTGGCCCTGGAGTTAGAAGGACCTGAGTTCGAGTTCGTATCCGTCCTCAGACACTTAACACACACAAACAAAAACTTAGCTGTGTGACCTTGGGCAAGTTACTTAACCCCAATTGCCATCCAAAAAAAGTGTGTCTTAAGGAATACTGTTTTTGTCAGAGTGTTAAACATTTATCAGCACATTCCTGGTCCTAGCCCTCCCTAGTCACTGTCCTCTGTTGCTTTCTCCCTGTGGCTTCTGAAAACCTTCCTCTACTTACTACTACACTATCTTCAAATCCTCTGTGCAATCTAGCCTTCTCCTAAAGGACCCACATTTCTTGGCAGTCTCTCCAGTGCTGGCTACTCCTTATCTCACATACCTGGGCACATAGAACTAAAGAGAAGCTGGTCAATTCCTTGTTCCTCAGCATCACTATCAAACCCTACCTCCCCCACCAATCATTCAGTAACTACCATTCCCTATATAAGACTCATTCTCTCCATTCCCTCCATGCATTTCTTGCTATCATCTGTGGGTCTCCGGATCAGAGTCATCAAACATGCAGCCCAAAACACTCCAAAGTGGGACCAAATCAACTTAAAAAACAATTTGAAAATATTTCTTACTAAAATAAGTAAATATGTATAATAAATATAGAAGTATATAATTAAAATAAATAATAAATGACTAAATAAATAAGTAAAAATACAATAAAACATAGATAATGTTACATTTTAAAATTAAGTCAATGTGCAGTTCACAGGGATCTTTAAGAATCCATTAGTGGGGGGGAGGAGTCAAGATGGCAGACTAGAAACAGGACTTCCCCAAAGCTCTGGTTTCCACCTCCTTCAATTCATGTAAAAAATGACTCTAGACAAACTTTGGAGCTACAGAACCCACAAAATGACAGAGAGAAGCTAACTTCCCACTGCAGACAGCCCAGCAGGCTGGCAGGAAGGGGTCAGCTGACACCAGCCTGCTCAAGTTTAGGTTTTAGCCTCAGGGCAGCCTGACCAGCCACCAGCTGGAGGGACTTCAGATCACTAGCAGCTGTGGTGGTTTCCAGAATTATCAACCCATAGATGCCAAAGACAAAGTGAGAGGTCAGTGTAGAATTTGTAGGAAGAGGGAGTTTGGGAGTGCAGTCCAGTCTTTGCTCACAGGGCAAGAAGCAGCTGAGGCTCCATGGCTGTGCAGTCACCTGCCACATAGCTGCTTCAGAGCTCCTGGTCTGCAGACTGTAGGGGGACCAAGTGACCAGTCTGAGGGGTAATCACTCTTGCTTTAACCTGCTTGGATCTGTGGAGGTCCTGGGGTGCGTGAACAATTTGCCAGAGTGTGTGGAGGCTTCAAAGAGGGTACCCAACTAATAGCTCTGGCAGCTCAGAGAATCCCAGCACTGGGGATAAAGCTCCACTTTCTGGTAGCAAAGTTCTACTGTGGCAAAAGGATCAAAAGTCAAGTAATTGAATGGCAACATGAGCAAGCAAAGGAAGCAAAGCAAACAGAGGAATCCAACATTAGACATTTTGGGGACAAAAAAGATCAAAGCATGGAACAGGAGGAAGACAATGAAGTCAGAACTCCTGCACCAAAAGCTTCCAAGAAAAATAAAAGCTGGGTACAGGCCACAGAGGACCTTAAGAAGGATTTTGAAAACCAAATAAGAGAAGTGGAGGAAAAATTGGGAAGAAAAATGAGAACAATGTAAGAAAATTATGAAATGAGAGTCAACAACCTGACTGAAGAAAATAACACCTTAAAAAACAGACTAACTCAGATGGCAAAAGAGGCTCAAAAAGGCAATGAGGAGAAGAATGCCTTAAAAAGCTGAATTTGCCAGATGGAAAAAGAATCTCAAAAGCTCATTGAAGAGAATCATTCCTTCAGAATTAGATTGGAGAAAATGGAAGCTAGTGATTTTATGAGAAATCAAGATACTATTAAACAGATCCAAACAAACGAAAAAATAGAAGGCAATATGAAATATCTCAATAGAAAAACCACTAACCTGTAAAATAGATCCAGGAGAGATATTTTAAAAATTATTGGACTACCTGAAAGCCATGATCAAAAAAAAGAACCTAGAAATCATCCTTCAAGAAATTCTTGGGGCGGTTAGGTGGCGCAGTGAGTAGAGCGTCAGCCCTGGAATCAGAAGGACCTGAGTTTGGATCTGGCCTCAGACACTTAATGCACACACAAATAAACACCTAGCCATGTGGCCTTGGGCAAGTTACCTAACCCCAATTGCCCTCCAAAAAGCCAAAAAAAAAAGAAAGAAATTCTCAGGGAAAATTGCCCTGATGTTTTAGAACCAGAGGGCAAAATAGAGGTTGAAAGAATCCACTAATCACCTTCTAAAAATATCCCCAAAAGAAAATTCCTAGGAATATTATAGCCAGGTTCCAGAGTTCCCAGATCAAGGAGAAAATATTACAAGTAGCCAGGAAGAAACAATTTAAATATTGTGGAACCACAATCAGGATAACACAGGATCTGGCAGCTTATACACTGAGGGATCAAAGGGCTTGGAATATGATATTCCAGAGGTCAAAGGAGCTAGGATTAAAACCAAGAATCATATGCCCAGCAAAACTGAGTATCATATTTCAGGGGGAAATATGGTCATGCAGTGGAATAGAGGACTTTCAAGCATGACTGATGGAAAAAAAAAATTTGACATTCAGATATTTGACAGTTGAATCGAAAATTTGACATTCAGATACAAGAAGCAATAGATGCATGAGAAGGTAAACAGGGAAAAGAAATCATAAGGAATTTATCAAAGTTAAACTACTTATATTCCTCCATGGAAAAACGATAATTGTACCTTATGAAACTTTTCTCAGTATGAGAATAGTTGAAGGGAATAGAAATATATACATGCGTATATATGTCTATATAGGAGAGTATATGGGCATATGATTACATATATGAGTGTGTGTATATATGTATGTATACAGGTATACATAGAGGGCACAGGACCAATTGAATAGGAAGGGATGATACTTAAAAGGTGAAATTAAAAGGTGAGAGAGGAATATAATGAGAGGAGATGGGGAGAGACAGAATGGGGTAAATTATCTCATATAGAAGAGGCAAGGGAAAACTGTTACAATTGTGGGGAAGAACAGGAAAGCAAAAGGGAATGAGTCAACCTTATTCTCATTGAATTTGGCTTAGGGAGGGAATGACATACACACTAAATAGGGTATCTCACCCTACAGGAGAGTAGGGGGGAAGGGAATGAGAAGGGGGATGATACAAGGGAGGGCAGGTTGGGGGAGAGGGAAGTTTGAAGCACCCACTTTTGAAAAGGGACAGGATCAAAGTAGAGAATAGAGCAAGTGGGAGGTGGGATAGGATGGAGGGAAATATAGTCAGTCTTTCACAATATACCCACTATGGAAATGTTTTGCTTAGCTACACATGTACAACCTATATTGAATTGCTTGTCTTCCCAGTGAGGGTGGGTGATGAGGGAGGAAGGGAAAGAATCTGGAATACAAACGCTTGAGATATATATATATATATATGTGTGTGTGTGTGTGTGTGTGTGTGTGTGTGTGTGTGTGTGTGTGTGTATGTATGTATATATATGTATATATATATAATTATTATTATTATTACTATTTTACATGTAACTGGGAAATGAGATATACAGGCACTGGGGCACAGAGATCCACCATGCCCTACTGGAAAGTCGGGGGTGGGGTGGGATAAGATATAAGAGAGAGCAGATTTGGGGAGGGGATATTCATTTGGATCACTGTTTTGGAGTGGTGGGTAGGGAAAAATGGGGAGAAAATTTGTAACTCAAAATCTTGTGGAAATGAAAGATGTAAAATAAAAAATAAATAAATTTTTAAAAAAAGAATCCATTAGTGGCCCCTGGTTTTTTTAGTTTGATACCACTGTCTCCATATTTCTCTTTCCCACTAAGTTCACTACCTGGCTCATTTTTTTTTCATCAATTAGCTAAAATAGCACTGCAGAATAGAATTCTTGTCCCTGTCCCCATTTTCTCTTGGGTTATCTTGAAGCCATTGGAGCAATGGTAACACAGACATATAAACCTGTCTTTCCATACCTTAATGAGGAATTCAAGTGGTAGGGTTAGGTTGCTGGCATTGAATGATCCCCTTTAATTCAAACTTTAATTAAAGCTCTACTGGAGTAAAGGTTGAAGGGAAATTCATTTCCCTAATATTTTTATTTTATTCTCTAGTCCCAGTGCAGTAAGACTTCATGGAAATGCAAAGGTGCACAGACAAAACAACTTTACTTTTTGGCTCTCCTTGAAAGAAAGGCATTATTTAAAACACCATGGGTTCTACTTACTGGAATCACTTTGGGACACAGATATTTTATTCTACTGTGAGACTTACTGAATGAAAATAAGACCCCATAAGCTATTCTCTTTCTCCACAGCAGAATCTTTTCCTTCTTCAATTTGAATTTTAATTCTGAACTTGTATAGCCTCAGGGTTTAGCTAAAGTAATTTTCTATACTTGTGTGTTGCAAACATATATACACATTCATAATCATGGTGTTTAGAGCTAGAAGGAACTTAGAGCTCATCTACAACAACCCCCACATTTTAAAGATGTGGAAGCAGACACAGAGGGAATACACGATTTTTATTTTTTAAACATGAAAATAATAACTGACAACTTTTTCTTATTTGAGCCTCACAGGATAACACCATGAAATAAGCACTATTGCAATTATTATCCCTATTTGACAGTAAGGAAACAGTCTCGGGGAGATTATTAATACTAATAGCTAGCATTAATATTGCATTTTAAGGTTTGCAAAACACTTGACAAATATCACATTTGATGCTCACAACAATGCTAGGAGATAGGTTAGATTATTATCCCCTTTTTACACATGAGGAAATTGGGGCAGTTAAAGATTAAGTAACTTATCAAAAATTATATCACTAATAAGTAACTGAGGCTGGATATGAACTCAGGTCTTTGTGATATCAGGTCCAGTGCTCTATACACTGGGCCTACTAGCTGCCTCTGAGAGCTGACAGTTGTAATTCAATTCAATTAACTCCACTGGGATATATGTGAGTTATGTAGTGAGTTTTGCTTTCACCTTATAATTATGTGGAGGTAATATTTACTGCATGACTATCCATTTAGAGAACATTTGCTGCTAAATGTTGGAAAATGAACAGGACAGCATGATCACCTTGCCAGTCTTTGGAATTAGCCCTAAGAATCTAGAAGTGGGAAACCAGGGACAGGCAAGGGAACAGGCTGATAAGGCAAGTTGCTGTAGGGAAAGAAATGGAGAAAAAACATGTGCCACTAGAAGTGGAGGAAGCACATCTTCTGATATGTGACTACATAGCCCTGGCTACCACATGCTGTCTTTAGCCTCGACTGCACAGAGTAGAAGCTTAGGAAATCCTGAGTGTAGAAACCAGGACTCTAAGAGAAATCAGTACAAGTGTTAGGGGACAGTGGAGAGAGTCAAATCAAATCAACAAGTATTTATTAAGTGCCCACTCAGTGTCAAGCATTGTACTAAGTGCTGGGGAGGGAAAGAAGGAGAAGAGGAGGAGAGGAAAGAAGGAAGAAAAGACGAAAGTGAGGGAAAGAGAGAAGAAAGGAAAGGAAAAGGGAGGAAGGGAAGTGATGGAAGGAAAGAAAGAAGGAAGGAAGGAAGGAAGGAAGGAAGGAAGGAAGGAAGGAAGGAAGGAAGGAAGGAAGGAAAGAAGCAAAGAAGGAACTGTCCCTGCTCTCAAACAGCTCAGTCTGAGGGAGACAAAAAGAAAAGCATTATTAAAAATTGGTAAAGTTTCCTTGTGGAAGGTGGGATTTTAGCTGGGCCTTGAAAGAAGACAAGAGGGGTCAGGAAATAGATGAGCAAGGAGAGCATTCCAGGTATAAGAAGAAAGCCAGAGAGTTCAGAGATAGAGTGCCATGTATCAAGAACAGAGAGAAGGCCAGTATCACCAGACCATAGGGTATGTAGAGGAGAGTAAGGGGAAGGTCGATAAAGGTGGGAAGGAGCCAGGTTATGAAGGGATTGAATGCCAAACAGAGGATTTTATATTTGATCCTAGAGGTAATAGGGGGCCCCTAGAGTTGGTTGAATAGGGAAATGGCATGGTCAGAAAGGAATTTCACCATGAACTTGGGGTTATATTTGGAGGTCCCTTCCTGTGGCCCAACCTGACTTAAAGAAGCAATATCATTCCAGATGACTCTTTGGCTACCAAGTCCTTATCCTAAGATAGACCTGCTGGGGACCTGGAGTCACACTGCTGAAACCTGTTAAGAAGAAAACCACTAAGAGGAAGAAGCATACTCCCCCCAACACTGACATTCTGAGTCAAATTTCCTGTTACTCTCAAACAAGTTGTGAATCTTCTCTTGAGGGAAGAACAATGTTCATGAAAAAGTTTTCTATTAAATTCCCCACCTCCATCTCCACTTCCTCTTGGGGAAAAGGAAGAATAATGATATCTGTCTTGAATCCCTCACAGAGTTAGGGCAAGGAAATAATGGATGGGAAAGAGTTCCACAAAAATATTATTCTCATTATCTTATACAGCAAGTATTTTAAAGATGAGAAAGGTGCCAAATAGGCTGAAATATAAAGAGAATTCCTGTTAATCTTTTGGGTGTTAACAGGACACAAGCCAAGCCTTGGAAATGGAAAGTATAGTAAGTAGGTCCATTTTATGGCAATGCTGAATGTAGAGTGAATAATTACATTTCACTGTATTCACATAAATTAAAAAGATGAGGACATCATATCTATAATACATACCTCACCATTGAGATACTCTTTCATTTTCTCCATTAGCACAGAGCATGACGCATAGGAAGTATTTAAATACATGTTGATTGCTTACTTTTTTTTGAGACTGGGTCTCCCTAAGTCATCCAGGTTGGAAAAATGGACCACTCAAAGATCCTATCCTACTATTTATTAGCATAGGAATTTCAGCTGGATGCCTGGCAGCCCCCTTCTCTGCAGGCTTTCCATATGGGCTCCAGACTTAGGACAGACATCCAGCTGGCTTTAGCCATGTTTCATCTTAGAACTTCAGAGTTAAACCCTCCACCAACCTCAGCCTTAACCTCCCCGTTAACTGAGGAGACAATGACTACTTTTAGTACAAAAAAAGTTTTATAACAGGAATAGTTATAATGGACTAAATAACTTTTAATTCTATTATAAAATATAGGGTTTTTTCCTCTTTCTTCCTTCCCCCATCTATGTGTACCAGTTGATATTAATTGACCTGGTGTCCCTGGCATTTCCTGCTCCTGGAAATTTCCTGTGTTAATGATGTTTTTAATGACTCTTTTCATGGTAACTGTTAATGTTTGACAGAGAGGGGTCCTGTTCCTGCTGTGCCCTCTAAAGAGTTTTATGCTCCCTTATTCTTGTGCCTCATCAGAATGTATCTGAGTAGGTAGCTTATACCAGAACACTGAGACCCTAAAGACCACAGCAGCAACAGGGGTATCACAAAAGCATTAAGCTGAAATAAAAGTTGTATGGGATAGTACAAAGAGTGTTGGAAAGGATAAGAGAGAGAAATCTGTTCTGGTCCTCAAACTAACTAGCTGTGGAAGCTTACCTCATTTCATTCTTCTTGTCCTCAGTTCCTTAAGAGTAAAATTGATGAGTCTAGAATGAATCCTTTTTTAAGGTTTTTCTCCAATTTCAAAACTCTATTTCTGGTGTGGAATAGTGGCAGAAGGCTAAGATGTTAAGTTATATGTTAAGTTATTAAGCACTCACTATTTGCCAGGCACTATGCATTAGGAATACAAATTCTAACAGAAAGAAAACCCCTGCCTTCAAGGAGTTTAAAATCTAATGGGGGATGGAGGAGATTAAAAAGAAGCTGAAATGGGGAGAGGGTGATAATTATGAAAGTCAGTGGAGCTGGGAGCGGAGCCAAGATGGCGGAGTAGAAACAGCACGTCCAAGGCACTGTCCCCCCAGATCACCTCCAAACTATGTAAAAGGGGACTCTGAACAACTTCTGGAGCCCCAGCACCCACAGAACAACACAGAGAAGCTAACCTTCCACTGAGGACAGTCCAGCAGCCCTGCAGGAAGGACCAGCGCAGCGCTCTGGGAGCTGGCTGCTCAGCGCACAGTCCACAGAGAGCCGAACCCAGGTCTGCTTGAGCAGGGGTTTTAGCCCCAGGGCGGCTGGGCCAGCAGCCAGCTGGAGGGACCCCAGAACACCAGCAGCTGTGGCAATTCCAGAACTATCAATACAGACATGCCTAGGACAAAGTGAAAGGTTAGAAAAGGTTAGTGACTTTGGGACCAGTATTTGGGGAATGTGTCGGCTTCCTCCCCTGGGGGCTAGAAGCCACTGAGGAGACACACCATTTTGTAGTCTTCAGAGGCAGCTCCAGCTCCTGGCCTGCGAACTGTAGGGAGACCCAAAGATCAGTCTTGGAGGGTAATCACTCTTGCTTTAATCTCCCTGGATCTGGATTGTGGTCTGGGGGTAAGGTATTGGGGTGGATATCCAGCTTGCCAGAAACGGAAGTTGTCTCCCCACACGTTCAGGACAGAAGCTCCCCTGCCTGGTGGCAGAGTCATACTGTGGCAACAAGACCAAAAGTCAAGTAATTAAGTGGCAACATGCCAAGCAAAGGAAATAACTTAAACAGAAAAATGCAACCTTAGACTCCTACTTTGGGGGCAAAGAGGATCGAAGCATAGAACAGGAGGAGGACTGTGAGGTCAGAAATCCTGCTCCAAAAGCCCCAAAGGAAAATATGAGTGGGTTACGGGCCATAGAGGACCTTAAGAAGGACTCTAAAAATCAAATAACAGAAGTGGAGGAAAAATTGGGAAGAGAAATGAGAAGGATGTAGGAAAAGTATGAAATGAGGGTCAACAGCCTGACTGAGAAAAACACCTTAAAAAATAGACTAACTCAAATGGCAAAGGAGGCCTAAAAGGGCAATGAGGAGAACAATGCCTTAAAAAGCTGAATTTGCCAGGTGGAAAAAGAATCTCAAAAATTCACTGAAGAGATTCATTCCTTCAGAGTTAGACTGGAGCAAATGGAAGCTAATGACTTTATGAGAAATCAAAATGCTGTAAAGCAGATCCAAACAAATGAAAGAATAGAAGGCAATGTGAAATATCTCATGAGAAAAACCACTGACCTGGAAAATAGATCCAGGAGAGATAATTTTAAAATTATTGGACTACCTGAAAGCCATGATCAAAGAAAGAACCTAGAAATCACCCTTCAAGAAATTCTCAAGGAAAACTGCCCTGATGTTTTAGATCCAGAGGGCAAAATAGAGGTTGAAAGAATCCACAGATCACCTCCTGAAAAAGATCCCAAAAAGAAAACTCCCAGGAATATTATAGCCAAGTTCCAGAATCCCCAGATCAAGGAGAAAATACTACAAGCAGCCAAGAAACAATTTCAATATTGTGGAAACACAATCAGAATAGCACAGGACCTAGCAGCTTCTACACTGAGGGTTTGAAGGGCATGAAATATGATATTCCAGAAGGCAAAAGAGCTGGGACTGAACCCAAGGGTCACCTACCCAGCAAAACTGAGTATTTTGTTTCAGAGGAAAATATGGTCATTCAGTGGAATAGAAGACTTTCAAGCATTCTTGAGGAAAAAACCAGAGTTGAATAGAAAATTTGACATCCAGACACAAGAAGCAAGAGATGCCTGAGAAGGTAATCAGGGAAAAGAAATCAAAAGGAACTTATCAAAGTTGAACTATTTACATTCCTATATGGAAAAGCAAGAACTGTGACTGATGAAACCTTTCTCAGTATGAAAATAATGGAAGAAGGGTGTATGGTCATATGAATATATATGTGAATGTGTGTGTGTGTATATGGTTACAGTTATACATGGATAGAGGGCATAGGTTGAATTTGTTGGGAAGGGAGGATACTCAAGGGGTGAAATTATGAGATGAGAGAGGAAAGTGGCAAGAGGAGATGGGGAAAGACAGGGTAGGGTAAACTATCTCATGTAGAAGAAGCAAGGGGAAGTGGCTGCAAGGGAGGGGAAGAATAGGAAGGCAAAAAGGCAAAACCACATTCTCATTGAATTTGGCTCAGGGAGAGAATGACATACATACTAAATGGGATATCTCAACCTGCAGCAGAATAGGGGGAAGAGGAATGAGAGGGGGGATGATGGATGGGAGGGCATTCTTGGGGTCAGGGGAGGTTGGAAGTACCCATTATAGAAGATGGACAGGATCAAGTAGGGAATGGACCAGGTGGGGGTGGGATGGGTGGGAGGGAATTATAAGCAGCCTTGTACAATATATCTACTTTGGTAATGTTTTGCATAGCTAGACATGTACAACATATACTGAATTACTTATCTTCCCAGAGGGAATGGGTGACAAGGGAGGAAGGGAATGGATCTGAAATTCAAGGTCTTAAAATTAAATGTTTTGAATTAAAAAAAAAAAGAAAGTCAGTGGAGTTAGAAGTATAATGATATGAGGTGAGAAAAATGGGAGAAGAAGGAGTTCTCCTTGAAGGGACTCTTTTTTTCTGTAAAATATGAAGCAAAGTTCTCAGCTGAGAAGGAAGGGGGAGAAGGAGTATAGAGGGCCATAAGGAAGGATTGAAAAAATTTCGAAAAACTGCTGTGATGAGGAGATTAGAGAGTCAATTAGGAAGAGGTAATGGTGAAGTGAGCAGAGCACTAGGTCTGTAGTCATAAAGTCCTGAATTCAAAACCAGTCTCAGATATTTCCTAGCTGTGTGACCCTGGGCAAGTCACTTAACCCCTATCCACCTCAGTTTCTCATCTATATAATGGAGACACAGTGAAAAAAAGAAATGGCAAGCCACTCCAGTATCTTTGCTGAGAAAACCCCACGGACAATGTCCATGAGGTAATATCGAGTCAGACACAACTTAACTAAGCACAACAAAAGGATTGCCCTGCTGCAGTGAGGGCCCAGTTGAGATGATATAAACACAGTATGATAGGTGCCAGGAAGGACCTTAAAGCTAAGTCCTACTGCTTCATCTTACAGATAAGGAATTTGAGGCCACCTCAGTCATATGGCTAATCACAGAACTAAGCCCCAAATCTAATTCTTATGACTCCAGTGTTCAAATTCAGTGTTCTCTCTACTGTAATTTGTTTGTTTGCAAATTAGTATTGCTCAAGTTTCCCTTGAGTTACCAAAAAAATCTGCTTTCTTCAGTCAGCTAAACAAGCCTGCAATCTTATACTTCTAATCTGCTTAGCAAACTCTTTTTTGATAGATAGTGCCAAGGTAAACTTTACTCCAGCTGTGTTTGTATTTTACATCTCAATTAGTGGGAACTGAGTTAATGTGATTTTACTGTCTTGTCACCTGGCACAATGTATTATACTTGGCACCCATGCTTAAACTCTATCTATTTTTAACCTTTTTTTTCTACTGAGTCTTTCAGGTAGCCTTCAAGACTCAACTCAAGTTCCCTTTTCTCTTTAAACTTTTCCTAACTTTCAGTCTTCGTTGATCTCCCTTTCCCCCAAAATCCCCATAGCTCTTGTCATCTGCACTAAGAAATTTAATTATAAAGGGTCCTATATTTGTCCATTGTTGGATAAACCTCATCCCCACTACTGCAACATAGTGTTCTTGGGGATAGTTGGGTGACCTGGTGTTGGGCTTGGAGTCAGGAAGACCCAAGTTTAAACCTGGCTGCAAACACTTAAAAGCTATATGACTCTGGACAAGTCACTTAACATCTGTCTGCCTCAGTTTCCTCGATTATAAAAATGTGAATGATCACAACACCCCTCTCCCAGGGTTATTGGCAGGATCAAATGAAATAATATTTATAAAGCACCTCCCATAGTGCTTGGCACTCAGTAGGCACTTAACAAATGTTTGGTTTTTTTCCCTCCCTCCTTCTACTTATGTCTCTCTTACAGTGCCTGGGCACGGTACTAAACACAGTACTGAGCAACCTGAGAGGCATCACGGTATAATGGAAACCACAGTTCCCGAGCTCCTATTCAGAAGAACTGGATTTGAATCCCAGCTCCACAACTTTGTGGCCATATAACCCTAATTAAAATCACTTAGCCTCTCAGGGCATCAAGTCTGTCAACTGTAAAATGGGAATGTTAATATTTGAATTACCTACCTCACAATGCAATTGTCAGAAAAGTTCTCTGTAAACCCTGATAGGATTCCATGAATATGATCCATTATCGTGTAGCAGACACTTAGTAAATGCCTGTTTCTAATTGATACATGTCCACTTACATAGTAAGAAGATATCAGTAGTTTCTTATATGTTCATAGCAAGAGTAAATGATATTACACATTGAGGGAAGATGTAAAAATAAAGAAGATATGACCTTCTTTGTACTGATGACCCCCCCCCCCAGTGGCCAGTGCCTTTCCCTCACTATACAAAATTACTTTGCATATTTTATATATGCCAATATATGTACATGTCATCTTCTCTAAGAGAATGTAAGATCCTTGAGGACAGGATCTATTTCATTTTTATCTTAATCCCTAAGAATTTAGTATGTAATAGGTGCTTGATAAATGAGTGTTAATTAAGCTGAATATAGTCACGATGATAAATACACAGAAAAATGATGTTGTTCAAAAGTATTTTAGATGTATCCAACTCTTAATGATCCCATTTGGGGTTTTCTTGGGAGAGATACTGAAATGATTTACCATTTCCTTCCCCCCAGCTAATTTTACAGATAAGGAAACTGAGGCAAAAAGAGTTAAGTGACTTGCCCAGTGTCACACAGCTAATAAGTGTCTGAGGCCAGATTTGAACTCAAGAAGATGAATCTTCCTAACTCCAAACCTGACACTCTATCCATCGAGCTACCTAACTGTGCTAAACAGGTAAATAATGCAAATTAGTCAATGATAATTGCATAAGAGTACAAGGTGCTATGAGACTAAACGAGGACAAGATCATTTGTATCTAAAAGTGATCAATATGGAGAAGACAGCAATTGAATTAGATTTTAAAGAGTAAGTCACATGTCTCCAGCAAAGAACATATAGAACAGGGAGCTGTGTGCTTGATGGAAGATGTTCTGCAGTAATTCCAAGTGGAAGAGGAATTCCCCAAATATAGTGAGGTGCTCCAGAAGTTCCTGATTGCAGATGACTTTGGGTTCATTACATAGAGCCCCTGAAGTCTTCAGGGAGGCCTCAGAGATCTCACAACCATTCAGAAGAGTTCATCCTAGCAATTCACCCAGGAAAAAACAACTGAATTAAAGTAAACATATTATTCAGCATCGATTTTTTTTCCTTTTTTTGGTCCAGACCTTCAGAGTCATCACATTAGGGATTTCCTGGTATAGAAACTGCTTCCATAGATGCAGAGAAGCAGTCTACAGCTTGGAGCTTTGGAGAGTTTCCTGAGAACAGTAGGACATGGAATAACTTCCCTACAGTCTTCTGGCTAGGATGTGCTAGAAACAGGATTCAAATTCAGCTCTTCCTGACTTCAAGGCTAGCTGTTGATCCACTATACCAAACTGACTTCCATTATGATATGGAATTCAACCGGCAGTCTATTGAGTTGGTCCATTTATAAGTATACACACACACACACACACACACACACACACACACACACACACACACACACATACACACACACAGAGATATGTGTGAATATGGATAATATATCGGGCCTAGAGTGAAACAGAAAGGCCAAAACTAAACCCAACTTGGAAAATTAGACTGTATTGTTCTTTGCCACAATTCCTTTAACATCAACAGTTTTCTAGTGATACTACAGAGCTGCACATCTTGCAAAACTGTGGTCTCTGAAGACTCTCAATTGCCAAAGGCAATGAAAAGACATATGGCAAGCATAAGCAGGCTGCAGCAAACTACCAGGGATGATGCATATGTAAGAAGTTGCATAAAAGGCATCATCAAATAAATATACAATTACAAAAGGAGGATGATTAGTAATATTCTTAGAATAAAGAGCAGATGGACAGCCTGAATTTATATTGCTCTCTATAAGCAACAATAGAACTACTGAGTTCAGGGAATCTAGCTTATTCACTAGATTAAGTTCTCAGCAGACCAAGTTCAGTCCTAGGAGAGCATGACTTTTAAAGAGAGGTTCCTTTATCATTGTCTCTGGTTTTTTGATCCCCAGAACTCTAGGGAAAATCACTTAAAGTTTAGGTATAACCCATATCTACTATTTCTCTAAAAGGGAATAGAAAGGTCCTTAATGTACACTGTGGATCTGATATGGGACAGCTATTTATTTCTTTCACACAAAAGAAAAGTTTAAAATACTTAAAAGAAAAGATTAATAAAAGCTTGCTAACAATACTCTTAGTACTGCAGCACTCTAGCAAGTCAGCTTTCAGAAATATACTGACAGTGCACGTACACTGAAAATTCTAGGCTCAAGGCTCACAACGTGGAAGAGATAAATTCATATTCATATGACACTGATGAATACACTGCTGCTCTGTTTACCCTTTAAGCAGCATGAGGAACAGAATTATACCATGCAACAATTACACGATGAAAATTTACAAGCCAATTTTTGCACTGAGGAAAACAGGGTAAGATGATTATGTGGTGGCGACAATTATGTGGTGAAATACAGTACCCATTTCTACATAATATTATACATAATTTCATTTTTACTCACCTCAGATTACAAGGATCAATAACATTCCACACTTACAACAGAATCTTCATTGGTTTAAAAAAAGACTAACCCCCCCAAATTGGGTTCCTATGCTCTAGAAACTCAATTCCAGGATATTGTTTTGTGAGGCAAAGAGGAAACTTTGATCTTTTTGATGATATACAAAAGGTTTCTGTTACAGTACTTACCAAGTTGGCATTAAACCTGACATTCCAAGGGGTGAAGTTCACATTAGCAATCATCTAAATGAAAAAATTCTGCATGTTCTAGACCAGGACATGATGGATGCTAAGTAATAGAAGATGAACAGAAGAAACCATTTTAACTTCACAGATAAGTTTTCCCTCATATGACATACCAAGTACTCAGGTATAAGCGGCCTAATTTTAACAAGCAATTACCAAAAACAAACTTTAATTCTTTCAGTTCCAAATGTGAAGTAACTGGATTGTTTGGTTTTGTGTTTGTTTTTTTCTTAAATGGAATTGGGATGAGGAAGTGCATTTAACAGTAAGCAGGAATACTTTTCTAAAAACTTATCCTATATAAGAATCATTGGAAATTTGGGACTAGATGGAACCTTAGGAGTCCTGCAATCTGCCCTCCTTATAATGCAGATGAGGAAACTAAGGCTAGGCTGACTTCTATGAATTAGCAGAATCAGGATTCAAACCCAGCTTCTCTTACTCCACCAGTGTTCTTTTCACTCCTTCATAATTAAGCTTGTCATATATTATGTTACTGTAAGTACTAAAGTGCTAAAATATTAAGCAGTCATTTAATATTTGTATTTACATTTTTCTAAAAAACCGGTGCTCCTAGTTTTTGAAAACTAGAGAATTCCTAGTAAATACCTAGGAGAGAAGAGCTCCCTGTATTATAGCCTTAGTAGTATGACTAACTTGAGGTGTAACGCTTGAGCACTTAGTCACTTAATATCTATAAAATAGGATTAATCCTACTTGTTATAACTGTTTTATACCTAAGTGTGATAATGGACTTTAAAAATAACAAAAAATAATGACAGAGCATTATATACACATAAGTGTAAGCCCAGTCCCAAAGCTGTGGAACTCTCTCCTTATTGGTGGAGATCAATGTCCCATGACCATATCAGGGGCAGGGCAGAACCGATGAGAGCAAGAAAGACCCAGCCTCTTCAGTCTTCTTCAAGTCACATGAGATCCTGCAGTCACTTTGAGCATTTCTGCCTTCTGACATCAAGAAGAAAGATAGACAAGGCCAGCTCCCCTTCAGGTTACTGAAGGAAAATAGGAAATCATGAGAGGCGCAGACAGATTCCATTATGTCCCTGTCCCCGACTTGCTACTCCAAAAACTTCAGGTATTTTGCTGTTGGGTGATTTCTAGGACTTCCTTGTTTGAGCTGAGCTACTTTGCCCTCAATAGAGAGCTCCTTCATTCTGTGTTGTCTGATATATATTCTCCTATACACTTTCTCTGAATTCTGTTTTGCTACCAATTTGGATAAATGGTTCCTTGGTTAACAGTTATATCTGTATCCCTTTTGGAACTGGTATTTGGTGGAAAAGGGATCAGGCCTTGGATATAGAACTTGGGGTCCTCCTTCATCCCAATACTGAAACAGAGATTAGAAGTCAGCTTGAAACTGAAAGCCTCATTCTCTAAATTAATAGATAGATATAATGTTAGTCTGGTATCCCTTCTCTCAGAGGAAAGTGTGGAGGCTGCTCTGATGACACCTTCTGTTTCCCCTCCTGGCAGGAATTCAAGTCTCCCTTGAAGAATGATGAAGAAAAAATTTAGAGATGTCTCTTCTCCTTCTCCTTAAACCACACAGTAACAGCCCCTGCTGCATGTGAATTAATGGCTCCTCACAACGAATAGGTCCTTGCTACATGAGGTATTATTTCATTTTTAGATCTCAATAAAAGCAAATTACGCATGTATACCACTAAAAATCAAGAAACATTACAAAGCAGGATCCTCATGTAGTGATTTTATATCCATATCTTGAGTTCTGTTCAAGTGATTAACGTTTACTTAACTTTTTAGAAATGATAGTATATAAAAATGCCATTAGAAAGCAATCAATTAACTAGATAACCTATTACCCTCACCAGCCCCTAAGTCATCTTTGCAAAAGAGTGATATTTGGTTAAGAAAAGCAAACCTTTAAAAGCTGTCATTCCTATTATTAATATGGGCCATATTAATAGTTTCTAACCCTAGGATCATATTTCATAACTCTTAACATAAGACATATTATGGCACGTTCATTTATTCCCTGGCAACCAACAGAAAAGTTATATTCAATTTGAAAAATAATTTTAGTGTTTATTTTATGACTAGCTCCATTCTAAGTGATAAAGAGAAACAGAATAAAGAGAAACTATAGACCCTGCCCTAAAGAAGCTTAAAATCCAGCTGGGAAGGTGAGACTAGCAAAAAGACAACAAAAGTCAATATCTAATCAATGAATGAGTGAAAAAGCATTTATTAAGCACATACTCATGTACTCTTTGTCAGGTACTGTACTATAATCAGAGACATAAATAGAGTAGTGAGACAATCCTTCACCTCAAAGGATTTCATTCTAATAAAGGGAGCCCAAACATAGAGGGGAATGGTGGCCAAAGAAAGTTGAAGGATTTCAAATAAATCCATACAAATCATCAGCATTTCTGCAATTACCAAGTCAGAGAAATCCCATTTTTAAAAACTACAAGATGTATAAAATATTTGGGAGTATACCTACCAAGACACACACAAGGATTATATATACAAAATCATCTTTACAGTAATAAAGTCATACTTAAGTAACTGGAGAAATATTCATTGTTCTTGTGTAGGCTAAGCCAATTTAACAAAATGACAATAAAACCAAAGGTGATTCACTTATCCAGTGTCATGCCAATCAAAATACCTAAAGATAGTTTTGTAGAGCTGGAAAAATATAATAATGAAATTCATATGGAGGAACAAAAGGTCAAGAATCTCAAGGGAAAATAATGAAAAAAATAAGTGGGAAGGAACAAGGCATAAGAGTGCCAAATCTCAAATTATGTTATAAAGCAGTAATCATCAAAATCATTTGGTGCTGATGAGAGAGAGATACAGGGAGAGACAGAGACACACAGAGAGAAACAGACAAACAGACAGAGATCCACATAATGGATCAGGTACATAACATTCAGAAACAAATGAACCTAGTAGCCTATCATTTAACAAGCACAAATAAAGACCCCAGTGACAATAGGGAAGGACTCACTATTTAACAAACCCTAACTGGATGGCAATCTGGCAAAAATTAGGTTTAGATAAATACCTCATTCCATATATGAAGATGAGGAACAAATTGATGTAACCTAGATAGAACAGGTTACATCAAAAATAAATTAGAGGAGCAAGGAAGACATTACCTTTCAGATCTATAAATAGCGGAAGAGTGCATAACCAAATCAGGGATTGAGAGAACCATAACAGATAAAATGACAATTGTGATAACATAAAATTTAAGCTTTTACACAAACAAAACCAAAGCCACTAAAATAGAAGGAAAACAGATAGTTGAGAGAAAATATTTTCAATATCTTCATAGTAAGTTTCTCTGATGAAGATCTTATTCACTAGATATATAAAGAACTGATTCAAATTTATAAGAATAAAAGTCATTGCCCAATTGATAAATGGTTATCATTTATAGGGGCTTCTCAATAGAAGAAATGAAAAAATGCTCTAGATCTTAAATAATTAGAGAAATGCATATTAAAAACAACTTTGAGGTTTCATCTCATACCTCTCAGATTGTTGATGTTGACCAGAAAGGAGGAAGATGACAAATATTAGAGAGGCCATGGGAAAACTGGTCCATTAATACCATTGGTGGAGTTGGAAATTGGTCCAGTCATTCTGGAAAATTATGAAACTATGCCCAGAATATTACCAAATTGGGCATGCCTTATGACCTAGTTATACTACTAAACTCATACCCTAAAAAAAAAAAAAAAACAGAAGAAAATGATTGCCAACAAATAATTACAGTTGCCATTTCTGTGATGAGCAAAATTTGGAAACTAAGAGGGTTTCCTTCTCATGGGGAATAGCTACTGGAATACTTTTATGCAATAAAAACAAAAAAAGGAAAGGTTTCAGAGAAACCTAGAATGGCTTATATGCATTGGTGCCAAAAGAAATGAGCAGATCCAGGAGAAACATTTATAGTGTAACAATAATATAATAATGAACAACTTTAACTTTGAAAGACAAGAACTCTATTTTAATAAATGCAATGACTGGTCATGATGCCAAAGGACCAATGATGAAGAATGCAAACCACATCCTGACAAGTGAGGGACTAAATATGCAGAATGAGACACATTTGGGGGCATGGTAAATATGAGGGGCTGTTTTGTTTTCTTATGTATAAATGTTATAGAGTTTTCCTTTTCTTTTTTCTGAGGAGAGGAAAGTAGGGGAAAATAAAACTTTGTTAATTGCCAAAAAACAATAAAATATAACTTTTTTAAAATTAAAGAGAGTTACTGTTTGAGCTCTAAGATCTCTTCTGACTTTAAATCTGTAGTTCTAAGCAATAGTTTGCAGAGCAAATGTTCTTATGTTCCTGGGAGATCTCAGCTATCTCCATGGATGGCGTACAACAATGGGTGAGGGAAATGAAATTGGATTAATGACTAATTAGCAAGAATATATCTGATTAAAGAAGTGCAAGTTACACAGTACTCAGAATTATGAACACTGAGGAAATTGCAGGTGGGTGTACCATGGTAAATCAAGAGTGTTGAAAAGAGTAAACCAGAAACCAAAAGTATAAATTCCAGTGCTAAAAAAAAATCTATTAAGGCAGAGACTAGAGACAGAGGCCAAAAACTAAATTCCTCAGTCATGATTGGAACAATGCATGCACAGGATGAGGATTAATTGAACTCTGACACTGCCCCACCCCCACCATGGCAAACCTTTAAAGAGCCAACTGCCCTAGCCACTATATTGACACTAATAAAATAAAGGACACATCAGTGAGCACTGGAATGGGGTAGAAAGACTTTATGGGGATTGATCTAAGCTTTGAAGGAGAATTAGAATAAGATATGCAAAAAAGGAGAGATGTGAAAGCATTCAAATTGAGAAGGTATCTGGGACAGTTCAAGCAAAGCTTTTGTGTTTTACAGACTTTTTCAAGCTGAATGTTGTGTTATAATAGTCTTGACCCTACAAAAGCTATGGGAAAATGTACTTCCATTCTTTTGGAGGCAATATGGGGGAATATGGGTGTAGAACCTTGTATATACTATTAGACACAGTCAATATATAATTTGGCTGGTTTTTTTCTTATTTGTAAAAACAAAGGTATTGGTAAAAGTGGAATTAAGACCACACAGTCCTTATCATAAGTCTGATAATCTTGTTTTCTAAAAATTCATAAGGGGTACAAAGGGTACGAAGGTTGGATGGTCCAGCGTAGCTGATAATCATCGATACTTTTTCCTTCCTTAAACATTTCCAGAGTACTTTGCTTGATCTCCCTTTTGCCTCCTTTAACCTCTATGGTGTGCCATTTGTAAGTTTGTACCAGTCTTATTGGCCCAGTATTATAAATCACTTGAGGGCAAGGGCTATTCCTGGGGCAGCTAGGTGGTACAATGGATAGAACACTTGGCCTGGACACAGGAAGACCTGATTTCAAATCTAGCCTCAGATACTGATTATCTATGTGACCCTAGTTTGTAACCTGGTATGTGCCCCAAGTCACTTAACCATGTTTACCTCACTTTCCTCATCTGTAAAATGAGCTGGAGAAGGAAATGGCAAGTGTTTGCCAAGAAAACACCAAATGAGGTCACAAGGAATCAAACATGGCAGAAATGACTAAACAACAAAAAGGGAGTATTCTTTGGTTCAATTTTTTTTGTCATATTCCCATTGCCTAGCATAGTACTTGGCACAAATAAGCCAAAGTGGTTTAACTACCTTTTTTACCAAAAAAAAAAAAAAAGAAACTTTTGTTGAATCAAATGGATGAGGATCTTGTCAAATGCTCACTGACTTGAAAGAAATGGGTATGATGGGTAAGTTCCTTTGATTGATTAGTGCTTTCCTCCAAATAAATAAATTCATCATAAAGTTAAATAGAGGATTAAATAAAAGCTTAAAACTGCTCTTAGATTTTGGGGACAACCTATATTTTGACCCCTAAACGTTTTTTGGTCCTGAAAACTATATGACACTGAAGACTGGGGCAGGAGGGAAATCTTTATTTAACTTTAATATAGTTCTTGATTTTAAATAATTTTGTATATTCTTAATTTGCCTTGCTAACACTTTCAAAAAATAGAGGAAGATAAGAAAGAAGCTGCCATTTTTTACTTAATTCTTCCCAAAGAGAAAAAACTAGTAAGTAATATTTTTTAAAAGTGACAGGAACCTAAGAGAAAAGTAAAAAACGTTACCTTGGGAGTTCAGAGCAGCCAGGAAAAGAAATGCTGGGTATAATTAAATACATACCCTAGATTTGAGCAAAGCAAATTTCAAAAAGAAAATCATTGAAAAGATAGGTATCATCCTCTGAGCAGAGGTTTTAAAAGAGTCATATAGCTGAAGAGAGATAGAAAAGTGAAATACAAGATGAAATTCTGACATTAAAACTCAAACTGATGAAATTCTGACATTTAAATTCACATCAAAAATCATACCAATGAATAAGAAAAGGGACCATCTAACAGTAAACAATGTGGCTACAAAGAAAGGATATCTTTGATGAGCTTGGATTTTAAAAGAATATGCACTAAATGAACCATATATAGGGAAAGGGACACAGGACTAAGGACAAGTACAAATTAGTGTCAGGTATCTTTAAGAGTGTCAGAAGGACTTGAAGTTTGGGATGAACTGAAATATACTAATGATGAATAAATGGGAGGGGGAGCTATATGTGGAGAGAGAAGAAAAACAGTGATGAAGAAAAGTATTGCTAACCAAGCAAGTCCCAGAATTTATATAAGCACTTTGTATGTGCCAGGAGCCAGGTGATACAGTGAAAAGAGAGCTATTTCTGGAGTCAGGAGCGCCTCAGTTCAAATCCAGTGTCAGACAGAAGTTGTATGACCCTGGACAGGTCACTATAAAATGAGGGTAATAATAGTACCTGCCTCCACAGGGTTGTTGTTTTAAGGATCAAATGAGATAAGAGTTGTTATGTGCCCACACAGTACCTGGCACATAGCAGGCTTCCCTTGCTGTTCAGTCGTTTCAGTTGTGTCTGACTCTTTGTAACCTCATTTGAGGTTTTCTTAGCAAAGATACTGGAGTGGTTTGCCATTTTCTTCTCCAGTTCATTTTATAGATGAGGAAACTGAGGCAGACAGAGTTAAGTGACTTGCCCAGGGTCACATAGCTAAGAAGCATCTGAGGGCAGATTTGAACATAGTAAGTCTTCCTAACTCTAGGCCCAGTGCTCTGTGCACTATGGTGCCACCTGGCGGGCCTGTTTATTTTCCTAGGGATACAAATATAAAAATTAAGTCATTGCCTTCAAGGATCTTATATACTTTGGCGGGGGAGCATATTTAGATACAAGCTGGAGTGTTCTGGTAAATGTTTAACAACTGGTTTGGGGGAATATATGCTCAACACTTTTAAACTTAATCTGCATTATTGACATTTTATTCATCACTTTCCTAAATTTATTCAGTCAATAGAACAATAAATCAAGCCCCAATTTCTGAGGCATATCAATCGATCAGTCAATGCTGATTATGGGCTTGCTATGCAGAAGATGTTGTGCTAAACACTAGGGAATACAAAGACAATGTCTGCCCTCAGAGAGCTCCCTCTCTAATTTGAGAGACCACAAGCGAACAAATACAAAGCAATCTATATACAACATAAATAAGTAATAGTTAACAGAGGGAAAGTACTAGAATTAAGGGAGGTTGAGAAAGACTTCCTGTAGAAGATGGGATTTTAGTTAGGACTTAAAGAAAGCCAGGGGAGCCAATAGGCAGTCATGAGGGAGGAACATGTTTCAGACACAGGGGACAGTCAGAGAAAATGCTCAGAGGGGTGAGATGTTGTTCCTACAGCAACCAAGGGGCCAGTATGACCGGACCAAACAGTACATGGTGAGGAGTAAGGTGTAAAACTGGAAAGGTAGGAGACCACTAGGCTGTGAAGGGTTTTGAATGTCAAAGTCAACATTTTGTATTTGACCCAGGAGACAATATGGAGCCTCTGGATTTGGGGGTGGGAGTTATATGGTCAGAACTTTCCTTTAGGAAAATCACTCTGGTTTCTAAATGGAGGATAGGCAGATCCACCAGCAGCTTTTACAATAATCCAAGTGTAAAGTGAGGAGGACCTATACCAGAGTATACAGTGTCAGAAGGGAGAAAGGACCATCTTTGAGAAATGCTGCAAAGGTAAAACCAGCAGGCCTGGGTTAATAGATTGTGTCGTGAAAATTTGAGAATGAACTCTCAAAAGTCAGTTGACTCCAGAACACCTGAATATAAGTATATATAATATATGTGGTAATTTAATGTGAAGCATTAGAAGTTTGGGGGTGGGGAGTGGTGTGTGGAATCAATCAATAAAATTATAAAGCATCTTTACTGTGCTAGATTCTGGGAATCAGGAAAGGCTTTATGCAACAAGTAATTAATAGATAATAGAAAAATGAGATCCCTCCCAGATTCCTATTTTGCTCTTGTCTTATTTATCCAGGAAAGTGGTGATAAAACTAAAAAAAGGCAGAAGATATATCCTTAAAATGAATTGAAGTCCAAGACAAGTAGAAAGACAAAACCCAATCATTTCCAAGGAGTTCACTTCTTCAGGCCCAGATAAATTACCCACCATAGTATTAAAAGCACTTTTAGATGGGCCAGCCATCAGTAATCTTTGAGGAATCCCAGAGAGCAGGATAAATGGAAAGAAAGAAAGAAAGAAAGAAAGAAAGAAAGAAAGAAAGAAAGAAAGAAAGAAAGAAAGAAAGAAAGAAAGAAAGAAAGAAAGAAAGAAAGAAGGAAAGAAAGAAAGAAAGAAAGAAAGAAAGAAAGAAAGGAAGAAAGAAGGAAAAAGATAGGCAAGTGTCTCAATTTTAAAATATGAAGGGAAACATGGATTTCAGAAACAACAGGAACTGAAAGTTTGTGATCAATCCCTGGCAAAATTCAAGACTGTATTATTAAACAGATGGTTTGTGGGCATTTGGGGGGGAAATTATGGTTATTGAGATCTATCCTTGATTACATCCTATTCAACCTCTTAATCAATGACTTGGAAGAATACATAGAAAACATGTTTCTCAAATGACACCCAGCTGGGAGGAGTAGCTAATGTTTTGGCTTTCTGACTTGAGACCCAAATAGACCTGAATACCAAAACCAGGTAAAACACTGAAAGGAATGAGCACAAAATTTTGCACATAGGTTAAAATCAAATTCAAATACATAAGTACAGGGACAAGAAGATCTAATTATGTATTTTTTTTAAAATCTTGGTAATTTTGGTAGAATAAAGGCTCTATGCAAGAGAATGGTAAATACCAAATAACATTCATGCAATTTTAGGGAGATGGACTAAAGGGGTAGTTTCATATGTACAGAGGGAACTCCCTCAACCAAAGCAGTTTGTTACCTTCTCTGTGATTTAGAATTACCTAGGGTACTGAAAAGTTAAGTGACTTACCCAGTGTCACACACACCCAGTAATTGCCACAAACAAGACTTGGATCCAGTTTTTCCTGGTTATGAATCCATTCTGCCTACAAGATGACACTGCTTCTCTCGTGCAATTTCAGAATACACTAATAAACATATAAATGTCTGGATAAAGGAGACTCAGAATACAAATCTACTCTAAGCTGATCGGACAATATCTAAACATGATGTCGAGTTTTGGGTGACACAGTTTAAGAGGGACATTCAAAAACTAGAGAATACCCAGAGGAAAATGACCAGGACACTAAAACATCTGAAAACTGTATAAGGACTTAGCCTAATGTCTGGCACATGGTAGGTACTTAATGAATTCTAACTGAATTACTAATATAAGAGATAAGTGAGGGACCTGTGAATGGTTATTTATCCTGGAGAAGAGGAGCCTTAAGGGACATTATGTTGTGGGTGCTGTTCAGTCACATCTGACTTTTTGTGATCCCATTTGGAATTTTCTTGGCAAAGATAGTGGAGGGGTTTGCCATTTCCTTCTCCAGCTCATTTTACGAATGAGGAAACTGAGGCAAACAGGGTTAAGTGATTTGCCCAGGGTCACAGAGCTAGTAAGTATCTAAGGTCCAAGATGAACTCAAAAAGATGAGTCTTCTTGACTCCAGGCACAGCACTCTGGGCACTATGGAGCCACCTAGCTGCCCTCAAGGGGCTTATATTCTATTAGAAGGAAACTACTTGTACAGAGATAAGGAATGCAAGTAATTTCTGGGCACAAGGAGAATGCTAACACCAACAACTGAAGGTGAGAGGGAGATGTGGTAGGACCCATTAGAGGAGGAGAGAGGAAGTTTCTTTTATAGGAACAGACACCTGAACTCAGACTGGAAGGGAGCTAGGATTCCAAGAGGAAGAGGGACAGCTTCCCAGGCCTGGGAGACTACTTGTGCAAAGACATAGAGGTGGGATGCATGTACATGGGCCAGTAGATCAGTTTGGCTGAAATTTAGAGAGAGGGAGAGAGTCATAGGAAATCAGACTAGAAAAATATGGCTGGAGCCAGATGGTGAAGGTCTTTAAATGCCCTAAGCACCATCCTCTTACAGATGGTAAAACTGGAATTCAAAACTGAGGTTCAGTGATTTGTCCAAAGTTACATGGTTGGTAGTAGAGGCATAAGAAAAATGGAGACCTCCTCACTCTTCATTCAATACATGTTCCACTATTACATCAACGTGTACATTCTCTCTCTCTCTCTCTCTCTCTCTCTCTCTCTCTCTCTCTCTCTCTCTTTCCCCTCCTCTCTCCTTTCCTGTCTCTTCTCTCTCTCATATATGCTTACATTGTACATACATATATACACATATACTAACATGAATATATATATATATAATTAGACATAGATATATACCATGTGTATAAATAATATGTAAATAAATGTATAGAATACAGCTACATTACATAGAAAGAAGTCATAGGAGAGAGGGAGGGAGAAGAAGGGGGAAGGAAAGGGCAATGGGGAGAGAAAGAGAGAAGAGGAGAGGAGGGGAGGAGAGCAAAGGGGAGGAGAGGAGAGAGGAGGAGAGGGGAGGGGAAAGAAAGAGACAGAGAGACCAAGACACACAGAGACAGAGACAGAGAGAATCAGGGGGAAAGGGGTATAGGTGGAAAGAAGAGGGACCTGTGATGTCACTAATTTGGGAAACTCCTGGTATAGAAACTACCCTCCTCAACAACTTTATCTTCAACTTATAGCCACAGAGTTTTTCAGGGGCCCTAAAAAGCTAAATGACTTGCCATGATCTCATACGAGTCATTCTAAGGCTGAACCTATTCTCCAAATTCCATTGCCCACTCAATATAATTTCATCTTAATAAGTATTTGATCAGTGATTGAAGTGATTGAGATTTATGTTGAATTTTCAGGTTGTTTCACTTGAAAACTTCAGAAATATCAAAGCAAAGAAAAATGTTTTGAAAGAATTCTTAAAAATAGAGCTTCCTCTCTTTCCAATTTCACAAACTAAATGCAGGGTAGAAAAAAGGATTCTCTGAGTGACAGGGATTGAAGATAGAGTCGATTTAATGGTAGACAAACATACAATAGGCTATACACATATTCCATCACCGAAGATGCAAAATTTCACAGTTAGTTTAATTGAACTTGAAACATTTCATGGCAAATGTAATTAGTAATTGTCAGAGTGGGGAGAGGGAAATCATGAAATACTTCTTGGCAAGCATACAACACATCCTACTAAGTAAGCATGGCGAAAAGACAAAGAAATTCAGTACTGTATTCCCCAGGTCCAAGATGATTTGTCACATAGCTATGATGTTTCATGAAGAAGAAAGGCAGAAAACTTAGAGATCACCTGTGTTTATAATCTTCTTTAAATTTCCCAAGAGATTTTTTTAAAAGAGTCATTCTTATATTAGAGAAGCTCTCAAGTAGGTTGGATAATACTAGTGGGAAAGAGATGAGTAGAAATAAAGGTACAAGGAAGAGGGAGGAGGATTTTAAAACACCAAATGAATCTGAAATGACTTGCATTTTAGGTGAGGATTTTCCCTGCCTGAAGGAATGCTTCCATGACTGAACATGGTGAATATGGGAGCTAGAAGAATTGAGATTTTTGTCTCTTACCAACCATATAGTTCCAAATCCAAGCCCCAAAGAAGCTTAAGATGCTTGAGCTTCAGGTAAATTCATTCTTCAGTCCAATCATTTAGAGCATAACAATTTATAATGGAGATCAAAATTAGGTGTCTTTTTTTAAAATTTGTATAGTTCTAGGGAAAGACAGCTCTAAACACGTATAAGTCATTACTGACATCCTTTATTATGGGCTAAGATTTGTACCCAGGAAGGAAATGAGCCTCATCTCTTCTAATCTTTAAGTGAATTAGGGCATAGATTATTGCCATTACCAACAGGGAGCCCCGCTAGGGTGCTAGAAGTATAGCCCCACAGTGTCTAATCAGCCCTGCAGGTGGTGAGACCAAGGCTTTACCCACTAATCAGCCAGAAGCAAGAGCTAGATCAGTGAAGTTTAAAGGGAGCCAGAACTTCCAAAGACACAGAGAAAGATCAAAGTGGAAAGAAATGTCAGCTGGAGCCACATTTCTCAACTACTACCTCCAAGGCAGCAAAATAAGCCTGGGCTTTATATTTTTACCCATATTGGGAACTTGTATATTGGTGATCAGATCAGCACTTCACTCCCTTTTCTAGCTTCCTTGGGAAGGATCACTACATAGTGTGTAGATTCCCTAGATAGATGCTTACAAGTGACTTGGTAGCCTACGAGTACCAAGGAAGGAGCTCCTTCCCTACAGTTTCAGGGATTCCTTCCTCAGCAGGCCCTTTGCCTAAGTTCAAATATCTCTGTCAAAGTCTGAGTCACTCACTGACTCAAGGGAAATAAATATACCTTTCCCTTGTGTTACCAGGAGTGTGGCAACTCTTGAGGAGGAGGGAGTGTGACTCTGTGCCTAATCTATGAATGGCAGGAGGGAATAGGTATATTGGCCTCAACTTAGCCACTTGATAAGAATTCATTCACAAAGTGACTAATAAGGTTTTGATTGGAGAATGCATTTCTAAAGACTTCCTAATTTCTCCTGTGTGAGGAAGAAAACAAATGTTCGCTCAAAATATTGGCTAAGTTCTAGGCATGTAAATAGTAGACTTTCCAGTTCAAGTCAATGAATATGCTATGGTGAAAAGGATGCTGGATATGAAATCAGAGGATCTTAGTTAAAATCTTACCCATGGTTTAATTCCAGCCCTGCCACTTGCCACCAAGAGAAAATCACTTCACCTTCTAAGCCTCAGTTTCCTTATGCAAAAAATGAGAAAGTGGACTTATGGCCCCTAAAGTTTACTCTTCCAGCTCTAGATCTATGGTCCTAGGAACATTTATAAGTGCTTATTGTAATTATAGAAGTGATATACAGTTATAAGCAATTACATTAGCTCTCTTGTCTCAGTTCTAATATTTTATGGGTTGATTATGACAATATTTTTTCAATACTTCATTAAGTTAGCAACCTTGGATGGGGCCCAAACCATCCCATTCTATACTGAGTTCTAGTTTATAGAAAAGAGATTCTATTGCTTTTATGAAAGTGTATCCCCCTTTTCTTCTTACTCTATGTGGTGATATGGTTATTGGAGATCACACTGGAAGTATAATGCATGACAGCTCTCAGTTCAGTATTGCTAATGAAAATTGATGATTTATATGCAGGACTGAATGATTCTATTCTCTATGTTCATGATAAATACAAAAATCTCGTGCTCTTTTTTTGTGGGGGGTAAGAGGGAAATAGGGGGCCCATGCCCATATAGATAAATTTCTAGAGCATCATTATCAGCTCATGGAAACTCCTCTGCTACTATTTCAAGGACTTTCTATGATGTTGTGAGTCTGATGAGTTGAAAATGTCTCCTAGATGAATAATGGCAGCTTATAGGTCTCATTGAAACTGTGGGTTTCTGTCAATTAGAGTGACAAAGCCATGCTTCACTCCACTGCTGATGGCAAGATGGATAAAAGCTTCTCCATCTTAGATGAAAATGATTGGAACATTATGGAGCAATACCTTCATAACCTTCTCAGTGAATTTATTGGAGAATGGTGTTTAATAAATACCAAAGACCAAATATTTTGATCATGTTAAAGTCCATTAGAAGGTCAATAAATATAAGTATAATAGTGTAGTGAAAGGAAAATTAGATTGAGTTAGGATATGTTGGTTCTAGTCCTGGTTCTGCTATTAACTAGTTACTGACTCCAGGCAAGTTAAATAACCTCTCTGGGCCTCCATTTGCAACTCCAATATGAGAGGGTTAGACTAGATGACCTCTAAATTCTTTTCCAGCTAAAATATTCTATTAACACCAAATCCTTTCTCATTTGATTGAAAGAGAAAGAATGATTTTAGTCTATTGATCACTAACTAAACACATAACTCCCCAAACTTCCTTTTCATTCACCATGACCACCCAGTGCTTAGCCATAAGGCATGTAACTGTGAAAGAATGTTCACCCACTAGATAGTTAAAGGATATGAAGCAACAGTTCTCAAAAGAATTATAAATTATTCACATCCATATGAAACACTGCTACAAATCTCTGAGAGAAATATAAATTGAATCAATTCAAAGGTTCTACCTCATGTCGAGAAAGGAATAGTAAATATGAAATGATAATGGAAAATGAGCACACTGATATACTTTTGGCAGAACTGTGAATTAATATAACCATTCTGAAAAATCCTCAATAATACACTAATAAAGTGTCTAAAATGTCCATATCCTTTGATCTAGAGGTCTCACTATTAAGCGTATATCCTAAAGGAAGCCAAAAATAGAAAGAAATATTTACATTAGCACTTTTGGTAGTATCTAAGAACTGGAAACAAAAAAGATGACCATTGATTGGAAATGGCTAAATAAATTTTGGTACATGAATGCAACAGAATATTACTGTGGAGTAAAAATGATTAATATCAATATTTCAGAAATGCATATGCAGACTTGGAGAAAAATGCAGAGTTTTTAAAAACAGGGAAATTGCATACAATATGACTACAACATAAATGGAAAGAACAAAAGTTAAAAAAAATTATCAAGCCTGACCTTGAAGAAGACATTGGAAAATTCACCTCCCTCTGTTCTTTAATAGAGTCTTAATAACCAAACCAGAGAAAGATACAGCAAAGAAAGAAAACTTCAGACCGAAATCATTAATGAAAATAGATCTAAAAATTTTAAATCAGCTTGGCCAAAAGACTATAATAATTTATCCAAGAAATCATTCATTCTGACCAGCTGGGTGGCATAGTAGATAAAGTACTGAGCCTGGAATCAGGAAGACGAGTTCAAATCCTGCCTCAGACACTAACTAGATATATGACTCTGGGCAAGTCATTTAACCTATCTGCCTCATTTTGCTCATCTATAAAATTGGGATAATAATGGCACTACCTCACAGTCTGTTGTGAGGATAAAAATACTATGTGTAAAGTGCTTTGCAAACCATAAAGTTTTATACTTATCATTATCAAGCAATATAGATTAAATATAGTAAAGATGGTTCGAGATTAGGAAACAAGCATAATTAATTATATTAAAAATTCAAACCACATTATTATCTCAATTGATGCAGAAAAAGAAACATCTTTGACACAATATGAAATTTATGCTAAAACTTCTTCAAATTATAGGCATAGAGAGATCTTTGTTGACATGATAAAAAGTGCCTATCTAAAGTCAAAAGAAAGCACTGAACAAACGCATCATAATTGAGCAACTCAATAAACAAAATGCAACCTCAAAGACTTTCTCCATATAAGATTTTTGTTGTTATCATACAGTCATTTCAGTTGTGTGTGACTCATCATGATCCCATTTAGGGTTTTCTTGGCAAAGTTACTGGGGTGGTTTGCTATTTCCTCTTCTAGCCTATTTTACAGATGAGGCAATCAGGGTTAAGTGACTTGCCCAGGGTGATACAACTAGTGTCTGAGACCAGTTCTGAACTAATGAATGTGAGTCTTCCTGATTCCATGTTCAGTGTTCTATCACTGTACTACCTAGCTGGAAGGATAAAACAGAATAGGGATAAAATAACAACACTGTACTACCTAGCTGCCCTATATAAGGTATCTCTCACAAGTACATTCAAATCATATAAGGATCTATGATAGACAACTACAACTAAAGAAATAACTTTAATCATCCTCTGACTTCTGATATCAAGTTAGGTATTAAACAGAGATAACTTGTATGCTCTCCGGTGACTGTCAATTTCACGGAAGATGCACTATGCAGCATCCAAACAAAAGAAAGTTCTCCACCTGTCAATCATTTGTACTGTGTGACATTGGGCCACTTCACTTTTTTTTATAAACTGAAGGTATTGAGGCTAATTTTCTGAGAACCTTTCTAGCTCTGATGAGTTATCCATTCTGATTTAAGACATTTTTAGTGGTTTTCTTAAGCAAAAATACCATAGTAGATTCTAAATAGCTCTTCAAAAAGCAATTTGTTTAGAAAAAATATTAGCTTATTTCCTTCAAAGATTTTTTTTATTATTGTTGTTGATATTGATGGTAGTGGTGACAAATGGAGAGGCTGTATACAGGTTGAGGAAGTGTTTGTGGTTGAATTCATCAGCCAAACTCTAGGCATGTTTGATTATGTTCCCTACCTACAACTGTCCAGGATCAGCTATTCTGAGACATTCTTTTCCCTGGGGCAGACTTTTCTAGAATGGGACTGAGTGTGTGACATGCAGAGCTGCTTTAGGGGGGAAAAAGGCACCTGAATCAATGAGGTTTAAGAAAAAGCTGATGTTTTATGGCACATTTCATTCCAGTGGGATAGGTTCACTGACCATTCAAAATATGTGTAGAATAGCAAGAGAATGATTTCAAAATAAAAGTTTGGCTAGTCTCACCCTTCCATAGTCCATATTTGTGATACTTGTCCCACAACCTAATGCACAACTCATCCTACTACATGCTACCTAATAATTTAATGATATTATGACATTATCAGTTGACCACCTTTACTCCTATGTATTCACACATAAATACAGGAAGAATAGATTCCTTCAACTGAGCAACCACTTCCAAAATATTTAACTCATATTAACATAAGGAAAATAAGTGTTTGCAGCTGTTCTACCTCAAATCACAGAGGAACAGCACTTAGAAACCAGACACCTTCCACCACATTCCTCTTAAAGCTGATCAATATTTAATGCATCATATTACAGTAACTTGCAATCTGGTGCTTTAAATCATATCAAGATGACATCCCCAGTTACTAGCTGGCCTCCAATACTTGCACCAAGAAACCTAATCATTTTCAAAGCTATCCACCAGCCAAGCTAGAATGCAGTATACATCCTGGCAGGCAAGAACAATGCAATTTCTAAGGGAAGACCCAAGTTACCAATTGACTTTGAGATTGTTTCTCAGCATTTACATCTGTTATTTTATAACTTCAAAGAGTGGGCCATCAATGTGGAAATTTCCTTAGTAATAACCAGGGAGAAGGAGAACAAGTAGAGCAAATGGTGTATTAAGGGAGCCTGAATTAAATATACATGATCAAATCATTAAGGATATATTTTAAATCACCGAGTACAGCCTCATTTTCCATATTCAAGTCAATTAGAAAGTAAATTAAGTCACTTACAGTGGACAAGAACTTCCTTGGTTTCCATGGAAATGTTTAGAAAAGAGCTGAAGCTAAGCAGGCTTCTAAATACAAATGCCTTTGTTCCTAGAGGCTATCCTCCCTAAGTGTGTCTCCTCAGCACACCATCCCAAACAACATTCCCACTGTGCTAGAGTACTCAGTTGTGACAGCTGCTTTCTAATCCAGCTCTTGGGTTCATACAAGATCCCCTAGAAAATACATACGACACAAAATGTGACTACTGGAAGTCAAAGGCACAGCCCAGGTCTGCTATTCAGTACTCAGCTGGGCCAAATCCGGGATGTTTTTAGAAAAATTTTGTTTTCCCTAAACTGTTTACAAGAGAGGGTTTACTAAATGGGGATGGGGGGGGGAGGGAGAGAGAGAGAGAGAGAGAGAGAGAGAGAGAGAGAGAGAAGGAGAGAGAGAGAAGAGAGAAGAGAAGAGGAGGAGAGAGAGAAGGAGAGAAGGAGAGAGAGAGAGAGAAGAAAGAGGAGAGAGAGGAGAGAGAGAGAGAGAGAGAGAGAGAGAGAGAGAGAGAGAGAGAGAGAGAGAGAGAGAGAGAGAAGAGAGAGAGAGAGGAGAGAGAGAGAGAGAGAGAGAGAGAGAGAGAGAGAGAGAGAGAGGAGAGAGAGAGAGAGAGAGAGAGAGAGAGAGAGAGAGAGAGAGAGAGAGAGAGAGAGAGGAGAGAGAGAAGAGAGAGAGAGAGAGAGAAGAGAGAGAGAGAGAGAGAGAGAGAAGAGAGAGAGAGAGAGAGAGAGAGAAGGAGAGAAGAGAGAGAGAGAGAGAGAGAGAGAGAGGGGAGAGAGAGAGAGAGAGAGAGAGAGAGAGAGAGAGAGAGAGAGAGAGAGAAGGATAGCACTAAAAAATTAAATTTTCACAGCTATAAACAGTTCAAAATATCAAGGCTACCCCCAATAAAATCCTTCTTGAATCTAAGGACGGGCACTCTGGGATGTAATACAAATGTCAAAGCCATTTGGGTGCCACCGAAGATGAAACATTAAGATTATAAAGGCAATGGGCACAATTACAATATGTTTACCCAAATGAAAGAAACAATTTGGAGCCCAGGCTTTCCCACAGCATAAGACAGAGCATGCTGACTGAGAATGGTTCCCTCAGCTTCTCAAAATGCCTAGAGCATTCTTTTCATCTATAATAGGGAAAAAGGAAATTTTTTAAAGGTTCATCTTTAACCAATATAACTCTTCAAAAGATTAAAATCCAAAGGCAATTGAATTAGGAGAAGTGAATAATATCAACTCAAAGAGCTCCCTAACTTTCTTCTTTGGGGGATTCTACAGACTTCCAAAGTTTAGTGGGGATTTTCTTCTTTTGTAGCTTATCACTTCTTATATAATTAAAGTTGCAGAATAATTATGTCGACAGAGGCAAACTTTATTTCAATAAGACACTAAAGAAGGAGAAAAAAATGCAACCTAGTGCACAGTACCTGAGTCTCCCAAAACACAGTATGATTGGATTTTTGACACACACACACATCACTTCTTATCTAAAAATGACCATTAGCTCATGTTCATTTCTGCCACTGATTTTCTTGCAAAAAAAATGTGCTAGAACCAGCTTGAACTACCTCTAGAGAGCTTATTGTTAAATTTTTAGTGCTAGCTTTTAAATCTCAGAAACCAGTGAATTGTAAATCAGGGCTTGACTTACTGGTTTGTTGACTGTCTAAACTTGAGAAAGTAATGGGGAAAATATTGACAATGCAAATTAAACGATGCAAATGTATGTCATGCATACGTTTGGTGTGGGGTTTTGGGGGGGAGGGAGCAGGATCTGATTATTAAATATTTATGAGCATACTACTCCTACTCATACAATATAAAACTTCCCTCAAACTTTTCCTTTCCAGAAATTCTATGATCTAAGTTAGTCCCATATGCCCTACTTCATGATGAATTCTGTCCTACTGTACAATATAGTATCTAAGAAATACTGGGGAGGGGTAGAATGGGGACAGGGGAAAGATAAAGAAGGCATCAAAATGTCAAAGTGGAATAAAATTAGTCCAATTCCCACTGAACCTACTAGGGACTGATTCCCTAGAACTGATTCAGACTTTGGGTTTCCAGAGGTCTTCTAGGCAATAGCCTTAGGGAATACCAAGCTATTAACACTGAGGGCAGAACTCCTTGGAGAAACATCGGCCTGTATCAGTCCTAACCCTGACTTAAGGGGTTTTATCAGAATATTTAAATTACTTCAATCAATACCTTATTCATATACAAAATAAATTAATTAATTTAAGTACTTAAAAATCAAGAAATCATCTATACTTCAAGAAAAAGCATAATTGATGTCCTGATAGCCCCATCATCCAAAAGTTTGATCACATAGGTCCAAAAACTGCTCCCTGAAACATTTGTTGTGATTATTATTGTTGTTGTTGAGTAGTTTCAGTGCTTTCTGACTCTTCATATGACCCCATCTGCAGTTTCTTGACAAAGATATTGGAATTGTTTGCCAGTTCCTTCTCCAACTCATTTTATAAATGAGGGAACAGAGGCAAACAGGTTTAAGGGACTTGCCCAGGGTCACAGAACTTATAAGTGTCTGAGGTCATATTTGGCCTCCCTGACACATAGGGTCATGGATATCAGTTCAGAAAGGGACCTTAAAAGTCAGTGAGTCCAATCTCCTTATTTTACAGCTGAGGAAACTAAGGTATAGAGAGGTAAGGTGACTTGCTCAAAACTACTCAGAGAGTAAGTGGTGGAGTCAGGATTACAAACTCCTATACCACACTGTGCCACAGAGCACTGTACAATACCCTCAGCCCCATTCAGTCTCACTCTGAGTGCTTTCAGTAATAATGAATTCACTACTTCTCAAAATAGTCCACTCCTTGGGAGTGATTCCCTGGGGCATCCATCACTGAATGAAAACCCCTATGTTCATTATATGCAGTCCTTCACAACAAGGCTCCAGTCTACCTTTCCAGTCTTATTAGATATTATTCTCCTTCCCAGTGGATAGAGTGCTGAGCCTCGAGGCAGAAAGACCCACTTACAGACACTTACTAGTCACGTTGACCCTGGGCAAGTCACTTACCCTCTGTTTGCCTCATTTTCCTCAACTATAAAACAGGGTAACATTAGTACCTGACACGCAGAGTTGTTATGAGGATCAAAAGAGACAATATCTGCAAAGCTCTTATCGGTGTTTTGCATATAGTAAGTGCTTAATAAATGCTTCTTTTCTTCTTCAGTTCAAATTGGCCTTCTTGCTATTTCTCACATATGGCATTGTCTCCCTTCTCTCTGTCTGAACAGGTTATCCTTCATGCCTGGAATGCATTCATCCTTACCTCCACTACTAAATCCCTAGCATCCTGCAAAGTTCAATTCAAATGCCATTTTTTACATATGATCTTTCCTGATCCTACTGAGCTGTTGTCAAAATTACGAATGACAAGCTGATAGTGATGGGGTCCTTGTGATGTATATATGTCTGTAGTATCAATCTGTAACATCAGTTTGTAAATGGGGTGCTTTGGGATCTATGTCTGTAAAATCAATTTGTAAAAGCAATCTGTAAGATCACATTTCCACCCCCCCAGCCTCAGAGCATTGACTCTGCCCCTTCCCCCTTCCAGCACTCTGCCCAGCAACAACTCATGACCTGTTTATCTCTGCTTGAAACAATAAGTTATGTAAATGTCATCTCCCTTAGTTAGAGTGGCCAGCCCCACCATAAATTCTTCAATACCTTATCTATAGGGTAACTCCTTAGTCAATTATATACCCACACTGTCTCTGATGACCTTGGTGGGAGGCAGACTGGGCACTCTTTAGTGAAGAGTCAAGCCTAAAACCACACCTCCAGCTAGCCCCGCTTGAGCTATTTCCCAGTGAATCATGGGCAATACACCTGCACAGTTGATATTAAAAGTGTATGGTCCTTTGAGCACTGACCACTCCTTAACTCCTCCCTGATCCCACCCTTACTCACCTAGTTAGCATAATTGACCCATTAAAACTATGCCTGCAGCCTCTGCGAGTTTGCCCATAAGAATCTAGCCCGCTGTTCTCTACAGCATAACAATAAACTTTACAATTTCGGCTTCAAAGTCTGCTTGAGCCTGGTGAATTCCTTCCAGACTGGATGCCAGGAGAGGTATCCCTGGCAGAACCACTTACCCTCCCCCCCACTTATCACTCTTCCCTCTTCAATAGAATTAATGGAAATGAATTTGCTTCCCCAGGAGAGGGGAAGAAACTTTGGGTTGATTTTTATATACAGTGATATGTACATTTTTGTTCCCCCATAGAATATAAGGTTTTTTTGCCTTTGTAATCTCAGTACCTAGAATAATAACTGGCACAGAATAAGTCCTTATTAGGTGCCTGCTGATTGATTCTAGTTCTGGACAGCTCCAACTGTAAGATTGTTTTTCCCCCTTGCATTTTATAGAGTTCAAATGTATCTCCTGAACCTAAGTTTCACTTTATAATTCCTTTTCTTCCCCAACCAGCAGAATAGGAAATTTTAATGAGATTAAAAATAAAAATAGACCAAAGAACATAGGCTAGCAGAAGTTGCTTGCCCTCAAGGTAAAAGGAAACAGAACAAAACCAAACAAAAAACAAGTTCTAGTTCAATTCAATGATAAAGAAGTGTAAAGCAGATGGTACTAGCCAGAGAGGCAAAACAACTAATTTTCCTCTGGAAGACTTGCTGGTAGCTAACTCCCAGGCTAATAGTGTAGAGTCATTTAAAGCTGATTTGGATGTTTTCGTTCAAGATTAATCCAATATTTGCAGGAGAAACAAAATAATGTGAATGCCTGTTCTATAACCACCTAGTTCAGTCCCTCATCACTTCTCACCAGGACTATCATAATTGGCCTCCTGATATCCAATCTCTCCCTGCTTTGATCTATCCTCCACACAGCTACCAAATTAATATTCCTAAAGCATAAGCCTGACCATCATTCTTCTTTCTAGAAGCTTCAATGACTCCCAATTACCTTTAGGATCAAATACAAGTTAATCTTTGGCATTTAACACTTTATATAATTTACATCCTCACACCTTCTGTGCTCAAAACAAAATGACCTCCTTGCCCTTCCCTGTACACACATTCCATCTTCTTTTTTGTGCCTTTACACAGGTTATCTCCCATGGCCAGAAAGAATGCTCTCCCTCCTCACCTCTGCCTGTTAAGACACCTGGCTCCCTTCAAATTTCAGCTCAAAGGTCACTTGTTAAGAGTCCATTCCTAGTTAGCCCTAGTTAGTCCATTCCTAGTGTAGCCCTTCCTACAATCATTGATTGGAGAGAGAGAGAGAGAGAGAGAGAGAGAGAGAGAGAGAGAGAGAGAGAGTCTATATACACACATGTGTGTATACATATAGATTCCATATTTACTTATTCATGAACATGTTGTCTCTTTCAATAGAATGGAGACTCTTTGAGGGCAGGGTCTCTCTCATGTTTGTGGGTATCCCCAGTGCCTAGTAGAGTGCCTGATCCACAGACAAGGACAGTTAGGTAGTGTAGTGGATAGAGTACAAGTCCTAGAGTCAGGAAAACTTACATTCAAATTTGGCCTCAGACATTTACTGGCTGTGTGACCCTGGTCAATTTACTTGCCCTTTGTCTGCCTCAGTTTCCTCAACTGCAAAATAACACCTATCTATCAAGGTTGTTGTGAGGATCAACTGAGATAATATTTTTAAAAGTGCTGAGCACAACACCTGGTACATAGTAGGCACAATATAAATGTTTATTCCCTTACCCCATAGTAGGTACTTTACGAATGCTTGTTGATTGATTATTCATGATAATATACTGAGGATATCAATATTTAGAAAATAACATTTAGAGGAGCTGTGGTATGACCGTCAAATGAATATTTGAAAAATGATGGTCCCTTCCTTCTGGTAAGCAGAATGACCTGAGGGGAGTGAATGGGTAGGGAGGAGGCTGGGGCCAAACAGAACAGGTGCACCAGTAACAGCTGTGAGAGAAATCTAAGATGCTTCTGAAAGTGGACTCCACTAGACTAGCTATGTCCTCCAAACCCTGAGCTCTTGCTAAAGAGAAACTGAGACATAATTCACTCTCATAATACATTTTCCCATTTTCCTCTAATTCATGCACCAAAAAGGTGACGGCCACAAGTTACCATTAGTATTAAATCCTTCTGGGGAGCTGGATTTTGTTCCAAATGTAAGGCAAGCTGGGTTCAAAATGTTCTCATTAAGAACTGGCTGAAATGGAACAACGAACTATTGACATTTTTCTTTTTAAAATTATGCACACCCATGAGGTCAAGAGCAGAGGGCTTTGACACAGTGAAATTAGATCGCTCACCTCTTTGAGAGTATGCTTTACAACATTTCATCAGCCACCTTAGTTTCAACCAGTTGCTTCAGGAAACAAAGGGCAGAGTGAGCTTTGAAAACAGAAAAACAGGTGCTTTCATCATGGGGCAATGGTCCATGGCCAAATGGAAGATAAAATGTCTGAGTTGAAATGGGTCTATGAGATCATCTAATCTAAGGACTTCATGCATAGAGAGTGAAGGGGTTTGCTCAAGGTCATACAACTAGAAGTGGAAGAGCCAAAATTTAGTTTCAGGTCTCCTGGCCCCCACTAAGCAACACTGCCCCCAAATAACAAAATAGCACAGGTCCTGTGTCTATCTGATGCATTACTATTAATGCAGAAGTAGTCTGAAAGTCAGGAAATATATAGCCTGGAACAGTAACAGCTTCAATTTCAATGGAGATAAATCTTTAAGCTGAAGACTTAATATGAGTTTAGTCTTTGATTCTCATGCACAAGCATAAATGGGGCTTCAAATTAAATTGAATTTTTTCTTAATGTATAAAGGGATGCTTTCTAAAAGTGAGGTTTAGGGGTGAGCTACCGAATGAGACTAAGCAGTTGTCAAGGAGTCCTTTCATATCTGAAAAATGTGGAACGAACAATACAACTAATGTAGTTGTCCAAAAGCCAAATCTTTTGTTTATGGCCTTGATGAGGAATCAATGAATGTGAGCTAATTTCTGACCACCACATGTGCGCAAGGGCACCCTCCTGCTTTCAGTCATCATGACAGTAATAGTTAAGCAGGAACCCATTATTCTGAGTCCATTAAACCCAAGTATAACTGCTGTAAAAGCTAATTTAGTATTAAAAGAAAGAAACTATAATCAAATATAACCATCAACACTAGAGAGAAAAGTGTTTTTCCCAAAAAAATTGAACTGAAAATCTCCTCCCATGATTCCTAAATCTATTCTCTGAAGCAGGGGTTCTTAACTTATTTTCTGTCATGGACCTTTTTGGCAGTCTGATGATGCCCATGGAGTCCTTCTTGGAATGATGTTCTTAAATGCATAAAATGCAATATATAGGATTGCAAAAAAAACCAGTTATATTGAAATATTTATTTTAAATTTTTAAAGTTATTTTTAAAAATTGTTTTAAGCTCAAAGACCTCAGGTTAAAAACTTCTGCTCTGGTACCAAGTAGTAAAAATCTTCTACAAAGCAGTCCTTCTGACTTTTGAAGACAGTTGACCCTCCTAAGTCTTCCTTTCTCCAGGTTAAAAACCCTCAATTTCATCCACCACTCCTGGCACAGGATAGCCTCAAATCTCCTCTCTAGTCTAGTTGTCTTCTTATGTCGTACTTCACTTAATCCACATTCTAACCCAACTGGAGTATCAGCTATCCCCCATTCCCACCTTATACTTTCCTACCTCCATACATTTGTATTTGACATCTTCCTCTCCCACAGTGGACTCCACCTACATCTCTCTACTGGAAGGTCCAGGTCAGGTGAACCTTTCCTATGAAGCTTTCCTTTATGTAAGCAGACTAGAGACCTTCAGTTTCTCCCTTTCAGAAACATCAATAGGGGGTTTTAATAATATCCTTGTCTGAAGTCTTTGAATTATTCCGAAAGAAAAACCTTATCTGTCCTTCTTTAACCATCAATTAGAAAACTATTTTCTGCCAGCCTGATGAACTTTCTGATGAACTCTTTCCTGAAGTAATCAGTTATAACCAGAAAAGGGCAAGACCCTTAACTGAGCTATGTTGCCTGGAGTAGGGTCATATCACCCTAAGAGAAGTAAGAAGTTTTTCTTTGATTACCTAAGTTAGTGGAAATATCTCAATTTCACTTCTGACAAGTTAAAAATAAGAATCCTCAAAGGTAATAGTCAAAGAGAGACTGAATTACTTTAATAAAATTCTTCTCCAAGGGTATGCCAAAAATGAAGTAATTAATATTTTCTTTGATGAGTCAAAACGTTAACTGAACTTTGACCTAAGTTCTATAACTATATTTTATCTCTTTGGAAATTTTGTCTAATATGCTGCAATAGTGTGTGTATGTGTAGAGACAAAAGAAGAGAGACAGTGAGACAGAGAGACAGAGACAGACACACAGACCCAGAGTTTTTGCCCATCTTCAGTTCTTTCTAACTAAGCAGAAATGCTTAGATTAGAATAATCTAAATTAATAAAAATTGTTTCTTGTGACTAAAATGCAGGGTACAGAATTTCCTTCACATTCTGCTTACTCTCAGAAGTGAATCCCTCCCTCCCCTAAAACTTTTCATGCCACTTTGCTAGACCCCACTAAGAAGTATGTTGACCTAGAACATGAACTTTGTTGAGCATAGAATGAATACAGAACATGCTTGCACAACCTGCAGCCCATGGGCCACTTGTAGTATGCCAAAGGATTTCTGATGATCCACAAAAATGCAGAGGAAAACGTCCTTACATTTTTCACAAGTCACCAGGAATCTTTTGGCGTGCCCATAGGCCATAAGCAACCCCCAGGTTGCAGGTTGTGCAGGCCTGATAGAGAATGTTTGAAAAATGTGATTTGTATTTTGTTTTACTTTTTCTCATTAATATTTATCTTCTCCCACACACACACACCTCTACTCCAAATGGGAATGAATCCTTGTAACAAGTATGCATAGTCAAGTAAAACAAATTCCCATATTAGACACATCCCAAGATATCTTATTCTTCATCTTAAGCCCATCATTTTTCCATCAGGAAATGGGTAATATACTTTATCATCATTCCTCTGAAATAATTACTGGTCACTACATTGATTGGAGTTCTAAAGTCTTTCAATGTTCTTCTGTCTTTTTAAATTTAACTTATTTGATTAAAAAATCTATTTTCTCTCCCTCCTATCTTACCACCTCTCCTCACTCCAATGAAAACAAAAACAAAAGCAAAAGTATTAAAAACAAATATACATAGTCAGTATGTATATCCAAAAACAAATTCCCCACTGGTCATGTCCAAAAAGTATGTGTCTCATACTATACTCTGAGTCCATGAATTGTTGGGAATTAGATAGTATGCTTCATGATCTATCTTCTGGACACTTGGCTGGTTATTGTTTTGGTCAGAATTCTTAAGTCTTTTGAAGTCATCTTTTGTTAGATTATATACTATATTATCATTTTATGTATACAATCAATATATATTATTGTATGTTATATTATCCTTATTTTTTAAATTGTTCTCTTGGTTCTGCTCATTTCACTCTGCATAAGTTTATACAAATCTTCTCAGGTTCCCCTGAAACCATTCCTTTTGTTGTTTATTATATCACAGTCATAATCCATTCCATTCACACATCATAATTTGTTTAGCCTTTCCACAGCTGATGAGAATCCCGCTTAGTTTCTTTGCCACCATAAAAAGAGTTCCTCCAAGTATTTTTGCATATATTGGTCTTTTCCTCTATCTTTTTGGGGACACTGGTCTAGAAAAATAGCTAAAATTTACATAGAACTTATTATGTGCCAGGTGCTGTGCTAAACACTTCACAAGAGTCTCATTTGATCTGCACAACTCTGTGATATAGGTGTTACTATTATTCTCATTTTACAACTGAGGAAACCAATGCAAACAGAGGCTAAGTGACTTGTCTAAGGTGATACAGCTAGTAAGGTCTGAGACCTGATAGTGTTACTTTTGTGTCAAAGCTATACATAATTTAGTGACTCTTTGAGCTTGGTTCCCAATTACTTTCCAGAATGGCAAAGCCAATTCACACTTCTATCAACAATGCATTAATGTGCCTTTTCCCCCACATCCCCACCAATATTTGTTATTTTCCTTTTGTCTTATGTGTCAGTCTGATCAGTGTGAGGTGAAACCTCACAGTTGCTTTAGATTGTATTTCTTTAATTATTAGTGATTTGAAGCACTTTTTTTTTTAATATGGGTGTTGTTAGCATGCATTTTTTCCTTATAAAATTGCCTGTTCAAATCCTTTGATCATTTATCAATTGAAAAAGGTATCCTATTCTTATAAATTTAAATAAATTCTGCATATGTCTTGGAAATGAGACATTTATCTGAGAAAGTAGGGCCAAGATTGTTCTCCCAGCTAACTATTTCTTTCTAATTTTTTGCTGCATTGATTTGTTTGTGCAAAAACAGAGAGAGGGAGAGAGAGAGAGAGAGAGAGAGAGAGAGAGAGAGAGAGAGAGAGAGAGAGAGAGAGAGAATCAAAATTGTCCACTGTAACTTGTGATTCTCTAAACCCTTTGTTTGGTCATGAGCATGTCCCCTATCCATAAATCCTTGCTCCTCTAATTTGCTTATGATGTTACCTTTTATGTCTAAGTCATGTATCTATTTGGTGCTTATCTTGGTATATGATGTGAGTTGATCTAAATATAATTTCTGCCAGACTGCTTTCCAGTTTTCAAGATGTCTAATATGAATTCCTTACCCCAGTAGCTGAGAATTGGGGGTTTATGCTAGACTCTTTTGCTTCTGTATGTTATTTACCCAATCTTTCCATTGATCAACCTCTCTATTTTTTAAAATAGTACAAAATCATTGGATGATTGTTGCTGCATAATATAGTTTGAGACTTGGTACTCATATGTCCCCTTCTTTCCCATTTTTTTCCTTCATCATTTACCTTGAGATCCTTAGCTATTTTTCTAGATGAATTTCATTATTAGTTTTTTTCTAGCTGAGCCCTAACATTTTCTGGGAATTCAACTTCTTGAAACTGATCCAGCAGTACACAGCACTTTCAACCGGTCGTCATAATGCATGAGCTCATGACCTACCATCATCCTAGCTGTCCTCATCAGGAAACACTCTACCTTATCAGTGTCCTTCCTGAAAGGTGACTCTCAGAACTAAATCCTGTATTCTGGATTTGCTCTACCTACAGAAAAGTACAATGGAACTCTCATCTCCTTATTTCTGAATGCTATGCCTCTCTAGATGCAACCTAATAAAAAGGCTTTCTTGACTTCAGTATTATACTTTTGAGACTGATCTTGCAGTCCACTGAAACAACCACAACTTTTTCAGATGAACTAGTCACTAACTTTGTTGTTGTTCAATCACATCTGACTCTTCATGACCCCATTTTGGATTTTCTTGGAAAAGATACTTGGAGTAGTTTGCCATTTCCTTCTCCAGCTCATTTTACAGATGAGGAAACCAAGGCAAATACGTAAGTGACTTACCCAGGGTCATACAATTAGTGTCTGAGGCTAGATTTGAACTTATAAAGATGAGATGACTCCAGGCCCCCTACTCTATCCACTGCACCATCTAACTGCCCCACTAGCTTTACCCTCCTCCAGCTTGTACTTGTGTCATCAATTTTTGGAACTCTTTAAGACTGTATTCTCTTCCTTGTCCCTGGTACTGCTTACCTCTATTTAATTATACTCCCTCCCAGTAAGGAACAGAAAATGTCCTATGAAGGGAACCTAGCTATTCCAACCCCTAAGTTTTGGATGAGAAGATTAACTCAAAGGTAATGGAGGATGGCCATGTATAGGAAGTCTTTTTTTTTTCTTTTCAGTGTTTCCAGGGGAGATGGATGAATGAGACAACATCCTCCCAGAAATTGTTTTCCAATTTTTAAAATTATGAGATAAAAGTCTGCCCATAAAAATTGATTCCACTTTGGACTGTCTTTAAAAATACTTTATCTGGGGTGGCTAGGTGGTGCATTGAGTAGAGCGCCGGCCCTGGAGTCAGAAGGACCTGAGTTCGGATCCGGCTTCAGACACTTAACACACACAAACAAAAACCTAGCCATGTGACCTTGGGCAAGTAACTTAACCCCAATTGCTCTCCAAAAAGCAAAAAAATATATACTTTATCTTCCATTGCTGCCTACAGATTTTATTAACAACAACAATGGTAATAATAATAAAAATAACTTGTACTTATAAAGTGCTTAAGGTTTGCAAAATGCTTTTCAAATCTTCTATCAGTTCCTCCCAGAAGCTCTGGGAGGTAGGGCTTTTATAATGCCCATATTACAAATCAGGAAAGTCAGAATGAGAGATATTAGGTGACACAGCTAGTCAGTGTCTGAGGCTGGTTTGAAATCCCAAAGTTCATAAAAGTCACTTCCCTTCTTTTCCACTCTCCTATTGTAGTCAGGAAAATCTAAATCCAAATTCTACTTCAGATATTACTTATGTGTTTCTTGGGAAGTCACATAACCTCTCTCAGCCTCAGTTTTCTTATTTTCAAACTGGGGATAATTTTATCTCACAAAGTTGCTGTATCAAATGAAATAACATAGAGAGAGTGCTTTGTAAATCATAAAGTATCATAAAAATGCCAGCTAATATTATCATATACTTATATGATAGCTATTTGTGCACATGTCTCATTCTCTTATTGCCTTAGGATCTTCTTATGGGGAAGGATTTTTCATCACTCTACCCGTAGCACTCAGCATATGACTTTGTATAAGAACACTCATTTTTTCCACCCTTTCCCATACCATTCCTATACCAGGCACCAAAATAAATATTCAGAAGGGAGTTCAGCTGCGCACAATTCAGATAAGTTGCACTAGACTAAAATCTGACCTTCCAGCCTGTCATCATTGCTTACTCTGTACTTATATATACTGTCTTGAGGAATAGGAAACACCAGCAACCAGGTCACAAGCTCTTACCCTCCCTAATGGGCCTCAAAGACCACAGAGGAGAAGGAGATTACAAGGCAAAGCCCACAGTACTCCCTGGCATCTCTCCTCTCTACTCTCATGACAGGCTGTACTTGTACGGTCCAGTTAATACTGGACCACCACCGCCCCCACACACACACACCTCACTTCCTCACAGGCAGATCTCTTAGACCATGCCTTCAACCCACCAGTGCAGCCCCAGTTCCACACCCAAAGGCCCTCACTTATATCTATCAAGTCAGTTTGCCCTTTGCTATTATTTGGGCATGACTCTATTTGGGATTTTCTTGGCAAGGATACTTGGAATGGTTTTCCATTTCCTTCTCTAGTTCACTTTACAGATGAGGAAACTGAGACAAACAGTTAAACAACTTGCTCAAGGTCACACAGCTAATAAATGCCTGAGATTGGGTTTAAATTCAGATCTTCCTAACTCCAGGACCAGAAACTCTATCCACTGCTCCATCAAGTCATAACTGTACATTATCAGGGAAAGGGGAGAGGGAGAGTTTGACAGAAAGAGCAGCACTTATATTGGTCTATTTCTCTCTCTCTCTCCACAACATTCAAAGTACTAAACAATTCACACCCAATAAACTCTTAATAAAAGCTTGTTGGGAAAAATTAAGTCAAAAGAGATTTTTCTTTTTTTTTTTGGAGGGCAATTTGGGTTAAGTGACTTGCCCAAAGTCACATGGCTAGTAAGTGTGTCAAGTGTCTGAGGCCAGATTTGAACTCAGGTCCTCCTGACTCCAGGGCTGGTGCTTTATTCACTGCACCACTTAGCTGCCCCAAAAATCCTACCTTTTTTGTTTTGGGGGGGCAATTGGGGTCAAGCAACTTTCCCAAGGTCACACTGCTAGTTTTTGTGTTAAGTGTCTGAGGTCGGGCAGAGCCAAGATGGCGGAGTAGAAACAGCACCTCCAAGATGCTCTGCCCCACACCACTTCCAAACAATGTAAAAGGGGACTCTGAACAACTTCTGGAACCCCAGCACCCACAGAACAACACAGAGAAGCTAGCCTCCTGCTGAGGACGGCTCAGCAGCCCTGCAGGGAGCAGCCAGCGCAGCGTTCTGAGAGCGGGCAGCACAGTGTGCTGGGAACCGACAGTGCAGTGCTCTGGGAGCTGACAGCCCAGTGCAGAGAGCTGAGCCCAGGCCTGAGTGAGCCGAGGTTTTAGCCCAAGGGTGGTTGGACCAGCAGCCAGCTGGAGGGACCCCAGGACACCAGCAGCTGTGGCGATTCCAGAATTATCATCACAGATATGCCTAGGACAAAGTGAGAGGTTAGTGCCCTATGGACTTTGGGACCAGTATTTGGGGAACTAGTCAGCTTCCTCCCCTGGGGGCGAAAAGCTGCTGAGGAAACATGGCACAGAAGCCATTTTGCAGCTAAAGTGGCAGCTCCAGCTCCTGGTCTGCAAACCCCCAGCAATCAGTCTGGGGGTTAATCGCTCTTGTTTTAACCTGCTTGGATCTGGATTGTGGTCTTGGGGGGAGGTCTGGGGTGGGTATCCAATTTGCCACAGGGGGTGGAGGCTTTACAGAGGCCACCCAACCTCTGGAAGTTGTGAAGACCCCATGTTTGGGACAGAAGCTCTCCTGTCTGGTGGCAGAGGCCTACTGTGGCAACAAGCCCAAAAATCAAGTAATTAAGTGGCAATATGCCTAGGCAAAGGAAAAAAAAATAAACAGAAAAATGCAACTTTAGACTCCTATTTTGGGGGCAAAGAGGATCAAAGCATGGAACAGGAGGAGGACTGTAAGGTCAGAACTCCTACACCAAAAGCCCCAAATGAAAATACAAGCTGGCTGCAGGCCATAGAGGACCTTAAGAAGCAGATAAGAGAAATGGGGGAAAATTGGGAAGAGAAATGAGAAAGATGCAAGAAAAGTATGAAATGACAGTCAACAGCCTGACTGAGGAAAATAACACCTTAAAAAAATAGACTAGCTCAAATGGCAAAAGAGGATCAGAAAGGCAATGAGGAGAAGAATGCCTTAAAAAGCCGAATTTGCCAGATGGAAAAAGAATCTCAAAAGCTCACTGAGGAGAATCATTCCTTCAGAATTAGACTGGAGCAAATGGAAGCTAGTGACTTTATGAGAAATCAAGGTACTATTAAACAGATCCAAACAAATGAAAGACTAGAAGGCAATGTGAAATATCTCATGGGAAAAACCACTGACCTGGAAAATAGATCCAGGAGAGATAATTTAAAAATTACTGGACTACCTGAAAGTCATGATCAAAGAAAGAACCTAGAAATCACCCTTCAAGAAATTCTCAAGGAAAATTGCCTTGATGTTTTAGACCCAGAGGGGGAAATAGAGGTTGAAAGAATCCACTGATCGCCTCCTGAAAAGGATCCCAAAAAGAAAACTCCTAGGAATATTATAGCTAGGTTTCAGAATTCCCAGATCAAGGAGAAAATACTCCAAGCAGCCAGGAAGAAACAATTTCAATATTGTGGAAACACAATCAGAATAGCACAGGACCTGGCAGCTTCTACACTGAGGGATGGAAGGGCATGGAACATGATATTCCAGAGGGCAAAGGAGCTGGAATTAAAACCAGGAATTACCTACCCAGCAAAAATGAGTATCATGTTCCAGAAGAAAATATGGTCATTCAATGGAATAGAGGACTTTCAAGCATTCTTGAAGAAAAAAACAGAGTTGAATAGGAAATTTGACAGTCAGAAACAAGAATCAAGAGATGCTTGAGAAGGTAAACAGGGAAAAGAAATCAAAAGGAACTTATCAAAGTTGAACTATTTATATCCCTACATGGAAAAACAATAACTGTAATTGATGAAACCTTTCTCAGTATGAAAATAGTTGAAGAAGGGTATATGGGCATATGAATACATATGTGAATATGTGTATATATGTTTACAGGTATACATGGATAGAGGGCACAGGTTGAATTTGGTGGGAAGGGATGATACTTAAGGAGTGAAGTTAAGAGGTGAGAGAGGAAAGTGGCAAGAGGAGATGGGGAGAGACAGGGTAGGGTAAACTGTCTCATGTAGAAGAGGCAAGGGGAAGTAGTTGCAAGGGAGGGGAAGAACAGGAAGGCAAAAAGGCAAAAGCATATTCTCATTGAATTTGGCTCAAGGAGAGAATCACATGCATACTAAATGGAATATCTTACCCTCACTCACTCTCCTGAGTAGGGGAAAGGGGGATGAAAGGGGGGATGATGGAGGGGAGGGAATTCTGGGGAGAGGGGAGGTTAGAAGTACCCACTATCAAAGAGGGACAGGATCAAAGTAGGGAATGGACCAGGTGGGAGGTGAGATGGGTGGGAGGGAAATATAAGCAGTCTTTTACAATATATCTACTGTGGTAATGTTTTGCATAGCTATACATGTACAACACATACTGAATTGCTTATATTCCCAGAGAGAATGGGTGACAAGGGAGGAAGGGAATGGATCTGAAATTCGAAGTCTTAAAATTAAAAGTTTCAAATGTATATAAATAATATTATTAATACTATTTTGCATGTAATTTGGAGATAAGATGTTCAGGCATTGGGGCTCAGAGATTCACCTTGCCCTAATGGCAAAGTCGAAGGGGGTATGGGAGAATATATGGGAGAGAGCAGACTGGATGAGGGGACATCTAATGGGACTGCTGTTCTGGGGTGGTGGGTAGAGAAAAATGGGGGAAATTGTAACTCAAAATCTGGTGGAAATGAATGATGTAAACCAGAAGTTAATAAAGCATTTGTTTAAAAAAAAGTGTCTGAGGTCGGATCTGAACCCAGGTCCTCCTGACTCCAGGGCTGGTGCTCTACGCACTACACCACCCAGCTGCCCCAAAAGAGAATGTTCTTAAGGGCTGGAAGGATGGAGATGAGGGAAGAGAGAAAACAGCCCCTATCCCAGTACAAAGCTTCACTAAGTATTTGTTTAATTGAATGCAGTCCTTTATTAAGCACCAATAGAATAAGTAATAGTGTATTAGACAGACCTTTGGTTTATACACTTATATTAAAGAATAAAGATAATCCCTAGATTAACTTAACATTTAATAGGGAAAAAGAGACAGACAAGGAGGTGCATAAAATAATCAAAAGGCAAAGGTGCATTAAGGAAGGAAGCTAGAGCATGGATTATGCCAGCAGGACAGAAAATAAGGAAGATTGGTTAATCAAGAGAAGCTTCACCAAAGGTATGGAAATGAAGATATGATTTAAAATATGATTATATAAAGAGATGGAATGTTGCTTCTGAAATCCTGTGGTTGAACTTAGCACCATGGTATTTGCCTAAATGATTAAAATTGACTTTTCTGTGATGCTTCCTTTTGAGAATGTGGAAAATCTCCACATTCCCTCGATTACATTAATTTTAAGTCAACAATTGTAATCTTGCTGCAGTGATAAATTTTACCTCACATGTCACAGGCATATTGAATTTCAACAGAATTTATTTTCCAATTATCTAGAGTTCTATGATGGACATAGAATAGACCAATGAGTGCCACACTCCAGATGCTGAATTGAAAACTTATTTATGAGCCCATTGCAAGATTACATTTGGATATCTGTGGCAGTCAGGAGAAGAGAAACAGGATAAAAGCATAATAAACTCTTTCTGATAGGGTTAGCTGGGAAGGAAAAAAAGAGAGAGAAGGTAGGGGGTCTGGAGGAGCTGAAGTAAACATTACAGAGTAAAAGGAGTTATGTTGCACAGAGAGTCCCAGAGTCAGCATTCTACAAAAGTTTAAGGAACTCTCAAAGGAATTCTGAAAAACCAAAACAAATTAAAAAGCTGAAAGCATACTCAACAGCATCGGACACTCTATCAAACCCAAGGCCTCCGAAGTCAGACCAGCTGCTATGATGTGTCATCATGCCTCAGAGACAGAAGACCCAATTATGACTCTAATAACCAAGTGATAAAGATGCTGTAAATGGGTAAATAGTGTCCAAAAAAATAATAAGAAAAAATGCTATGGGGAAGAAACTATTTCTTGAAAGTGTAATCTCTAGGGGCGGCTAGGTGGCGCAGTGAGTAAGAGTGCCAGCCCTGGAGTCGAGATGACCTGGGATTGGTTCTAGCATCAGTACTTAGCACCCACACATAAATAACTAGCCACGTAACCTTGAGCAAGTTACTTAACCCCAATTGCTTTAAAAAAATAATCTCTATACCTTGGTCATCTAAGAGTAACGTGAATCATATGATGCTCACCATTTATCTGCTTATTGTTTAAGGTGTATAGTACTTGGACATATCATAATTGCTACCCATTATAAGGAAGTTTAAGCTACAGATATATAGATATAAGCTAATGCTCACATTATACATAGATGTTTATGGGTAACTGATCCCCTACAAATCAGGCATACCTCTATGTCAGGAAAAAAAATGTAGGCATGAGAAGCCTGCCCTTGGAATAAGAAACATGGGGTTGTTGTTCATCCTTCCTTTTGAAGACGATCAGTGACATAATGCATTGATATCTTGACTTGTGTGTGAAATGGATTTAAGTGAGGCAGAGTTCCACAAAGTCATTAGCCTCACTCTCCCAGAGTCATCGAAGTCCAGTGGCAAGAGAAAAGTCAAGAGAAGGAGTAATGGCCCAGGATGCAGTGGATGACCTTGGTGTCTTGGTGATGCCTGACCAAACTCTAAGAACTCTATAGCACCTGCTTCAGCTGCCTCCGTGGCTGTTGGAACACATTGTCCTCATCTGCCCATTCCACCAGGGTCAGTCTTCACATGCTTGGGGTAGACATCCCCCAATTCACCAACAGGTGTGAGGCCTGTCAGTTACCCACAGCTTGGTTTAGCCAGTCTGCTAAGAGTTTACTGGGGTGTGACCACTGTGCATGCCTTGGAGCTACAGGTGAGAATTAAGGTGGACACCAGAGGTGGATAAGCAGCCCTGAAAAGGGCTCAGCAAGCCCTCATACTAGAGATGCTGGTCCTCCTGAATACCCTGCATCATAATCCTGGGAGAGACCACTAACTAAATAGAAGCCACAAGCAAATTGCTTTCCCTGAGCCAGTTTCCTCATTCATAAAATGGAGAGAATGATACTTGTACTTCCTACATCAAAGGGCTGTTGTAAGGATCAAATGCAAATGTGTGTAAAGTACTCTGTAATGCTAAGGTGCTATATAAGTGTGTGCTAATATTATTTTTATTGTTGTTGTTGTTATACCCATGCTAATTGGTCCCAAAAGTACTCCAGGTCTTATTTCTTTGTATAATCTCTGCCCTGCCTTCACTCAGCTCCTAGTACAGGGTATTGCAGCACCCAGAAGTAATTCCATGGAAGTTTATTGAATACATGGAATCACAGGACATAAGGTCAAATCCTGATTCTACTACTTACCACCTCCTTCCACTTTGTAGGATTATATGTCTACCATAGATCTGGAAGGGACCTTCAAGGCTGCCTAGTCTAACAGCCTTATTTTACAGATGAAGAAAGAAACTAAGAGATTGAGGATTTGCCCAAATTCTCCCAAGAAATAAGTGGTACAGTCAAAATCAACTAATCTGAGCCTCAGTTTACTCATCTATGAGCCATGTTTTCATGGCTATGGCTATCATATGATCTCTAAGGTCTATTCCATCTCTGACATTCTCTGATTCTAAGGCAATTGACAATGTGAGAGGTAATAAAGTCTGGAGATAGGTTGGTGGCAGTGTGAGTGAAGAGGTAGGGACAAATTCAAGACCAAGGTCAAGACAGAAAAAAATTGTAAATGATTGAATGTAAAGATTGAAGAAAAGGGAAGAATAGAAAAATACTTGGTCAGCTAGGTGGCACAGTGATAGAGTGCCCTGGTCTGGAGTCAGGGAGGCTCATCTTCCAGAGTTTAAACCTGACCTCAGACACTAGCTGTGTGACCCTGGGCAAGTCACTCAACCTTGTTTGCCTCAGTTTCCTTATCTGTAAAGTGAGCTGGAGAAGGAAATGGCAAACTACTCCAGTGCTTTTACCATGAAAACCCCAAACAAAGAGTTGAACACAACTGAAATGACTGAACAACAACAAAAATTACTCCAATTCTTGGAACCTGGGTGACTGAAAGGAAGGTAGTATTATCAACAGAAATGAGAAAATTGAGAAGACACAGTTTGAAGGGATATTACTAATAGCTCACATTTTTAGAGCATCATTTTAAGGTTTATAAAGCTCTTTCTATATATTATCTCACTTGTACTCACAGCTGCCCTCCATAAAGCAAGCACTATTATTGTTTCCCCTTTTACAGATAAGGAGTGTCAGAGAAAAGGACTTGCCCAAGGTAACACAGCCAGTCAAGTATCAGTCAGGTTTGGAATGCACTGAGCTTGATATTCTGACCAGACATCCAGTAAGGTAGAAAGCACATAGATGGAACAGAAGACAGATTCTCAGGGAAGAGGTTGTGACTGAATATCCAGAATAAGGTGACATCTTCATAGAATTAAGAATTTAAGCCATATGGTAGAGTCATGGTAGTATAACCTACTTTATAGAGAAAATAATAGATTCTGTGGCATTTTCTCCATGTAAACTGGGGCAGGTCTAGTCTCTTTAGATACACAGCTAAAAGGCAATGAGAAGAAAGAGAAATTGTAAGTTCCTTGAGTGCTACCTGAGATGTGTGTGTGTGTGTGTGTGTGTGTGTGTGTGTGTGTGTGTGTGTGTGTGTGTGTAAATCATGCTCTGAGGCTCTAAGCCAAGCCTTGAGCACATAATGATGTTGAATAAATGACGTTAAATAAATAAATAAATAAAGGGCAGCAGCCTGAACCCTTGAATAATAATCCTCACATATGCAAAAGATTTACCCTCTGAAAGCACATATCTTTGAGTGGAGAGAAGAGGGGTATTTTATTATACTTTTCCTCCTATTGTTAGGTGATCATAGTCATTTCAGTGAACATGTATTAAGAACCTCTTACATGAAAGGGACTAGGTTAAGTATTGGGGATAAAAGGCAAAAATAAGACAGTTTCTATTGTACTGGAAGATACAGGTATACAGATAATAACAAATATAAGGAAAGAAAGATAGAACACAAAATGGGGAGGAGGAGAGAAAGAGAAATGGGAAGGATTCCCATAGAAGATGGCTCCTGAACTGAAACTTGAAAGAATATAAGGATTCAGAGAGTCAGAGATAAAGAACTCTGGTTAGGCATCGGGGGATAGATTTTGCAGTCACAGAGTTGGAAGATGAAATGTCAAACTATGGGAATGGTCTATAATTTCAGTGAGGCTGAAATGTATATGCAGGAAGCGAAGTAACATGAAATTAGGCTGGAAAGAAAAGTTGCTGAAAAACTGTGGAGGTCTTCAAAAGCAGGCTGCACTTTCTCCTAGAAACAGTTGTTATTAGGGTAGAACAACTAGGGCTTTACCCTCAGGCACTACGACCCCAGGGGGTATACTTCTTCTTAACAATCCTCCTACCCACCAGTCCCACATCTCTTGGTTTTCCACTCACCTTTAATCATTAATCCTGAGAGTTCTTCATTATTCTAAGTGCCCACTTTCTCCCCCGTTATTAAACCCTTTACCTGTCAACTCTTCACCCCAGGAATTAGAGGACTGAGAGTCACTGTCTAGGTTATAGGAGGTGGTACCAGACTTTCCCCTCCTTCCTATAATAACAGCACCCATCTGAGGCAGACTGCATAGTATACCCCATCCCTCTGACCAACTCAAGTTTCCCCAAGCACCAGAATCCCTAATTATGACTATGCTTAGAGGTAGTAAGGAGCCCCTGAAGGTTTCCAAGCAGGGGACTGACATTATCAGATCTGTGCTTTAGGAAGATTCTTTTACAGCTATTATTTTTACAGCTGTCTGGAGGATGGAGGAGGAGAGAAACTGAAAACAAGGAGACAAATGAAGAGACTATTGTGATAGTCTAAGAAGAGGTGATAATCATTCACAGATTATTGATTCACTCCCCAGATATTGACACTGCCTTTGAATTAACCAGCTGATTCCTAAAGATATAATATTATGGGCACCAGATTTCTATTTTGAAATTCAAAGTAGCCATACTATGGATTACCTGTCTAAAGCATATGGGGAAAGTCCCTCTAGTGGGACTGAAAAATAGTACTTTAATCCAATTAAATGTTATTTTCAATGAACTGACCATGATTAATGAGTCTGACTCTCCTTCTTCCTGGCGGTAGCCTATTGAACATCCAGCTTAGTCCCCCTGGAGAGCCCAGCCTGATTTACAGGTTTTAATTTCCACAGGTAAAAAGACCTGCAAATGGATGATACCCAGGCTAATAAGGTACAGCCATTTAAAACTGATATAAATCTTAAATACACTCATAGGATTATAGATTTAGAGTTGGAAGAGATTTCAGAAGCCAAGTCCAACAACTCCATTTTACAGATGAGAAAACTGAAGCCCTAAGAGGTTAAATGATGAGCCCATGGTCATATTGCCTTAATTGAGTACTGAATCTCATTTTAAGGGTCTTCAATTTCAGATGTAAAAAAAACTGAATTGGGGCGGCTAGGTGGCACAGTGAGTAAGAGCGCCGGCCTCAGAGTTGGGATGACCCAGGATCGAAACTGGCCTCAGAAATATATATATATAACTGAATTGGGCAAGGAGTGGCAGAATTGGAGACCACCCACTTATAGCAAGTGTAGGGTAAAACCCTGTAGGGTAAAAATCCCTAAATGTCTCGATTAAGCTGCTTTCCTTGATCCCTGTGTAATTAGCACTTAGGACAGCTCTTTGTCCCTTGGAGGTCTTTGCATCAGAGAAATTGTGCTGAGATAATCCCAGATTCCACTCTGGAGAACAAATTCACTATATATATCTCCTGGCACATAGTAGGCACTTCATAAATTCCTCTTAACTTGACAACTTTTACATGGTTTCTACCATGAAATTCCTCATTTGTAATGTGTCACAATTTATTCACACCCCACTTAGCACTTTCCATCACCCTCTGGAATATCCTCAACTTCAGAGGCTATTTATGTTCCACATCTCACAGCTACAGAACATCACTAGTAGGATATCGATATTTAAAAGATAAGCTTTTTCTTCAGGGAAAAATTTGAGGTCATTAAGAGCATTTTTAAAGACAGGCACTTAATGCATTGTTGAGGAAGCTGTGGATTAGTATAGCCATTCAAGGAAAGCATTGTTGAATCATGTAAATAAAGTCACACAAATGTTCACACCCTTTGACTCAGAGATTCCATTTTTTAGACATATAGCCCATGGAGGTCATTAAGAAAAAGTAAGGTTCCATATCTACCAAAATATTTATAATAGCACTTATTGTGATAGCGAGGAACTGGGAGCAAACTGAGGTGCATCGATGTAATGGAATATCACTGTTCTGCAAGCAGGAGTAGTTGATAAATGTTTAACAACCTGCTCTCTAGAAATGCACAACACACTTTAAGTTTAATTTGCAATATTAACATTTTCTCCATCATTTTCTGGTCTAGAAATCAACAAAAAAATTGAGTCCTGATTTGTAGCATTTGCCAGTTTTTTAGTTGTGTATATAAATGTTCACGCTGAATAATTAAAAAGTGGCTCTTCTGAATATTTTTTGGAGGAGGGAAGGCAGGACAATTGTGGTTAAGTGACTTGCCCAAGGTCACACAGCTAGTAAGTGTGTCAAGTGTCTGAGGACAGATTTGAACTCAGGTCCTCAGGTGCTTTATTCACTGCACCACGTAACTGCCTCTTATGAATCTTACAGGTTGGTCCAACCAACATATTTGCATATAAGAAACTGTAAACATGGTTGAGACAAATAAGGATTGAAAGAATTACATAAATTGATACAAAATGAAATAATTAGAACCAAGAAAACAATATATACAAAGACTACAACAATATAGATGGAAAGAACAAAAAACACAAAACAATCATAAAGAAATGTTAGAAAATTAAATACAACAAGCTGAGCTCTGAAGAAGAGAAATGTGGAAATACTTCCTCCATTTCTTTGTAGAAATGGGGTCCATAGGAGTGCAACATTACATGTATTATCAGGGGTTTTTTTCCCAATGTATTGACTGGTTTTACTGATTTTTTTTCTTCTTTCTCTTTTTCTTTAAAAAAAATTCTTTGTCATATGTTATAGCTCTCTGGAAGGAAAGAAGGGGAGGGACATAAGGTGAAATTTTGGTAATATAAAAACAAAAGATACTACTAAAAATTATTTCTTAAAAAGTTGGGTCTTTATTTTAGGGGAAATCTTGGTCATTAATAGAACTTGGCAATTTTCCAAAGTAATCCTTGCCCTCAAGTTCCATGATAGTCATTTTCCATTCCAGTCAACATCCATTTTCTGTGCAGGTCACTGATAAATAAGCCCATCCAGCTACAGTCTGAAGCCTGGACAATTATATTCTGTAATTTCCAGAGATCATAAATTGTACATGATCATGCTGTAACTCAGTGGTTTTATGGCAGCCATACATCAAAGGATTTTCTAGCACAGTTCCAATTTCTATTATTCATACCTATTGTGCCAATGAAATGCCCCAGGAATTCTAAAATTTCAGTGAATAATAACAAAAAATATGAAGCCAGTAAGCATTATAATAAAAATATACATGTCACAAAAGACTTGGCAACACCAAAGATATTCAAAGAATTGCTACAGTTCTTCAAGAAACTCACTTTCTTTATGTATGTCTACAGCTAGGTACATTGTATGCATGTGGTAGGTATATAGACGGTACATAAGGCTAGCAAAATATTGACCATTTTCAGTAGAAGTAATTCAATCAACGTGTTTCTATAAAAATTTCAATAAATGAAAACTGAAATCACTGATCAAGAGATGGAAAGCACCTTAGGGACCAGTAAGTCCAACTGAAATCCTTCATTTTTACAATAGAGGGAACTGAGGTGCAATTTGGGTAGGGTACTTGTCCAAGATCATATAGGTAGTAAGTGGCAGTAGCAAAATTTGAACTCTAACCCGGAGCTCCAAATCAAATGTTCTTCCCACCATAACACATTGCCTCAGAATCAAAATAGAAGCTTTTTTTCAGTTCACATTTTTTTTTTTGGCCTTTTGGAGGGCAATTGGAGTTAAGTAACTTGCCCAAGGTCACACGGCTAGGTTTTTGTTTGTGTGTGCTTAAGTTAAGTGTCTGAGGTCAGATCCGAACTCAGGTCCTTCTGACTCCAGGGCCGACGCTCTACTCATTGCGCCACCTAGCCGCCCCTTCAGTTCACATTTTTTTGTAGGAAATAGAATTTATATCAGGCTGCTAGGTGATGCAGTGAGTAGAATGCTGGGCCTGGAGTCAGGAAGACTCATCTTCCTGAATTCAGATCTGGCCTCAGACACTTAACACTTACTAACTGTGTGACCCTAAGCAAGTCACTTAACCTTGTTTGCCTCAATTTCCTTATCTGTAAAATGAGCTGGGGAAGAACATGGAAAACCACTCTAGTATTTTTGCCAAGAAAACCCCAAATGGAGTCACTAAGGGTTGAACATGACTGAAAACAACTGAATATCAACAACAGATGATTTCCAGTAGTATAATGCTTTCATATTCACAAACATATCCTGGTCACTGGGGAAGGGGGAAATGGCCTATTCTGTCTTTCTGAGCAAACCTTCAAAATTAGTGGTAATATAGGTTTTAAGTTGATGAACAGTTGGGATAGGATTGGGAAGAAAGATAAGTCTAAGAAGGGAGGAAAATTTCTAGTGAGAAGTTCAGAGTGTAGAGAAAATCCATACTTCAGCCCAGGGCAAGGGGAACAAAACAAGGACAATGAGGCTGGCACTTTACAAATAAAAAAAGAAAGAAAGAAATAGACAAAACACTGCCCCCTAGTCCTTTGCTTACACCAGGGCTGGGGAACCTGTGGCCTTGAGGCCCCATGTGGCTCTCTAGGTCCTCAAGTATGGCCCTTTGACTGAATCCAAACTTCACAAAACAAATCCCCTTGACTGTTTCTCTCACCTGGAATACTGTTCCTTTCTCTAGGCCTACCAAAATCTTACCCATTCTTCAAGACCCAACTCAAATCCTACCTGCTCCATGAAATTATCTCCCCTACCCAGCTTTCTACCTCCCCCAAATCCATCTGTCTCTCTTTTAAAGTTCTATAGTATTTATTGCCTGTACTACTCACATGGTACCTTGTATATTCAACTTTCCTTGCTAATTATCTTTTCCTGTACACAAAGGAATTTCCTTTCCAATCAGCAGTTCCCTGGAATATTGAGCAATTATAGGACTAGCATAGCAAAAATTACCTAAATATAGGCAGCTCAGGGTTACAGTGAATAGAATGCTGAGCCTGAAGTCAGGAAGACTTGAGTTTGAACCCAGGACCAGAGGTTTAATAGCTATGTGACCCTGGGCAAGATACTTCATGTCTGTCTGCCTCAGTTTCCTCATCTACAAGGTGGGGAAATTATATCTAACACATAACATCATAATAAGGATAAAATGATATAATAAATGTAATATATTTTGAAAACCTTAAACTATGTAAACATTAACTATTATTGTTATTATTTGCAATCTAACAGGTCCTATGTAAGAGAATATAACCCAAATTACCTTCCTTTTTCCTAGCTTCTCTATAGCTCATTCAATCCCTTCTGCCAGATTTGGAGGGAATGGGGCTGTGGTACTACCTCTTTTAAAGGTGCTGACTGGTTTTAAAAGTAGGTAGTTTTGTGCTGTTGTCAACAAAATGCTGCCTTCTCAATGCAATCCCATGACCCTTTGCTGCATTGTTTTCTAAGACTTACTCTTCTGTCTGGAACTGATAGTTAAGAGTAGCTGACAGGACATTATTACATTCTTCCCACCCAACTCCTTTTTTCCTAATAGCTATAAGATACTGAGTTGTCCATTGGCAATGACACTGTTGTCAAGTCCAGCTGAGTAGGCAAGCTCCTACTGTGCACACTGAACATTAGAAGAAATCTTGGAAGTCATCTGGTCCAACCCTTTCATTCAACAGATGGGAAAATAGGGTCCAGAAAAAGAAAAAAACTTGTTCAAGGTCATAGAATTGGTGGTAAAAGTTGGACTAAAACCCAGATCTCCTGACCCCGAGTCTAGAACTCTTTCTCTTTTTTTTTCTTTTTCTTTCTTTTTTTCTTTTTTGCTGAGGCAATTAGGGATAAGTGACTTGCCGGGGTCACACAAGCTAGTAGGTGTCAAATGTCAGGTCAGATTTTGAACTCAAATCCTACAGACTCCAAGGCCAGTGCTCTATCCACTGTGACACCTATCTGCCCCTAAAACTCTTCCTACTATATTCCCCTTAAGCTGGGTCTTAACTAAACAGTATACCAATTGTGCTAACAATTCATTTCTGTTATATCTTTGTATCTTCCACAGCACCCCATATAAAGTTTACTTTATGTAGGAAACACTTCACTGAAAAATTGCTATACCCTTATAAACTCTCTGCCACCTTGAGGAGTGACCAGGAACAAAGGAAAACTGTGATTTGAAAGTTGGACATTAGGTCTGACACATTTTTTATCAGTGACCTGTGAAGTAAAATTGAATATTTCATTTCCTTTCAGAAGAAGGAAGGATATTTCAGGGTTTGTCACTGAGGTAAATTTTGTCTGCTGGTCCTAAGCTGCTTCTTCATTAATTCATTCAAAAGTATTTAATAACCACTTACTATTTGCAAAACACTATGCTGAGTCCTGAGAGAGTTAACAAGATAAATAAGAGACAGTCTGTGCCTTCAAGCAGCTTTAAATCTAGTAGGAATATCAAGACATGGACACAAATACCCTATGAATTATATAATATGGTAATTACACAAAAGATAAGAACAAGGAGATTATTTTCAGCAAGGAAGATTTCCTAGGGAAAGTAGCATTCAATCTGTAAATGGATTTGATATAGAATCAAGATATAATGAGAGAGGAACAGAAACACTAACCCTGCATATAAATGGGCAGTAGCTACTTATGTTAGCTATACAGGTCAAAAAGCACTATGAACTTGGGGCAATCTCTTCTATGTTATTTCAGGGCAGACTCAATAAGGCTCTTCAGTGCAGCAATGCAGAAAACCTGAGAGAGTTAAGAAAAGCTTTCAGAGTTAATTGATGTGTCTTGAGTCAATATTCAGCAGAGATCTATTTTTAGCATGTTAAACTGAAGTGAATTTTTTTAATGCAACTATCAAAAATAATTCTCCAAACTATTTTTTTGATATTGGCCTTATTTCTGAGTTTTTTCCTGGAGCAATGCATGCCATTTTAAACTAGAATTTCTTAGAAACCAGCTGTAGTCACATGGAATTATAGGATTCAGAGCTAAAAAGGAATCTCAGTGTTCCTACAACCCAGGCCCCTCATTTTACAGTTGAGGAAACTGAGGTCTGGAGTAGTTATATACATTTTCAAAGGTTCTACACTGGGAGCATATGTTGGAGCCACATGAGTGAGTTTCTTTCCCTGACAACTAGCATGCTGCTAAAAAACTTACCTTCTTTTCTATAAAGCTAGATCCCCAAATTTTCCAACTTTGGGTTACCCAAAGCAATTTACAAAGCTGGCGCTACCCAAGAAATTTCCCTTCCATAGTTAGGTACTAAATTCCCATCTTCTAACTGAAAGACAGGGGTTGGGGAATGACATTGTCCACAAACTCCCTTCTAGGCTCAATCAGGTGAGCTCATGTAGGTTCTCCAGATGCTGACTGCTTTCTTGATGGTTGCCATCACGTGAACCAGGAAAGCACTCTTGGATCTCTGGCCACTAATGTGCTCAGATATGGAAAAAGAAACAGCAAAAAGTGGTCATGAATCCTCTTCTCTGGCTTCAGTGATGAGCATATACAATTCCCATATGCTTTTGTCTCAAGACAGCAATTAATAGCTTTTGATAATATGTAATAGAGAGAGAATCTGTTCCCCCTATGTAATGGTAATAGGAATTTGAAGATCTTCCCTGCCCCTTAATAGGCTGAATGGAATCACATGGAGCCTGTGGTGGGAGGAGTTTGCTGAAAGGTAGAGCAGAATCCATAAGAAGCTGAGAGTCAGAGCAGTTAGAGATGGAGAGAGGAGACAACATACACAGGAAGACAGCTAGGTTCATGAGTACTGGTTTGTGGGGAGACTAAAGGATGGTGTGGCTCTCTGGTTTTGGGATTTGGTTTTCTGGTGTCTGAATAAGTGTTTTGTGTATGTTTTCTATATGGAAAGTCTGTTATATTTTGCAATTGAGCACTATGCCAGCATATTTGCAGTCACCATTGGCACCATTAGTGAATACTGTGTTGGTGCTATACCCTAACCCTTACTTCCCTTTCTCTGAAAGGTGGCAGGGAAAAAGAAAAAAGAAAATCAAAATAGATTAAGAAGGACAAGTTGGCTCGTGTACATAGGCCAACACAAAGGGCCAACACCAATAAAGTCCAACTTCCCAAGAGTTTGAGCGAATCCATTCATCTTGGGGAAGGTCCAAGTGACTAAAATTTATGCCTAGGAAACACAAAAGGGAAGCTATAAGTCAACCAATCCATCTTGGGACAACCCTAGTCATTGAGACTAAATTATGAGTTT